>CAKNYM010050077.1:151480-196199 GCA_932195095.1 Andricus curvator
TATTTATATTATATTTATATTATATTTATATTATATTTATATTATATATTATATATATATTATATATATATATTATATTATATTTATATTATATATTTATATATAGATTTATATATATAAATATATATTATAATATTTATTAAATTATTCAGATCTATTAAAAATTCCTTGGAATCTTGTATAATATTTCAAATCCTTAAAATCTTTTGAAATCCCTTGAAAATTTTTAAAGACCTTTAAAATTTCTAGGCATTTTTAAAATACCCTAAAATCTTAGAATCCGTTGGAATCTCTTCAAATGATCGAAATCTGTTGAAAATACCCCAAAATATTTCAAAATAATTCAAGAAATCAAACCAATAATCTAAACCAATCAAACCAACAGCCATACCACGCTGAAAAAACCAGTTCTCGTCAGATCACTGAAGTTAAGCAGCGTTGGGCGCGGTTAGTACTTGGATGGGTGACCATTCGAGAAAACCGAGTGCTGTTGGCACATCGTGGGTGTGGTGAGCCCACACTTGTAGTTATTTTACTACAAGCTATCAACCTAGAAACACTACCCGAATCGGGTAGTGTCACGCCTACCCTGAAAGGGAAATGGCTTAATGGTATACATACATTTAGGGAAAAATCAGGAAATTTGGAAAATGAAATTTTTCGGCCACCCTGAAGATGCGCATAGTTTCACTGCGCAGCCATACGTTACGTAGAATACCACCGCGAAAGTCTAGTTGTCTTGCGGCGCGACATTTGAATTTGGATGCTTCTAGATTTCAAATTATAGACACTTATACAAAGACTTTATATTACAATTATGATTTGAATACTAAATTAAACTGCGACATGAATATTTTATAGACGTACATACTTTTCTGGGCATAATTTCGAAGAGAAATATTCCGCGTCCTTTATTTACAATTTCTGTCTATGTATTTTTTTTCTATATAGAACTTCTACCAATGTCAATAGCCTCGGGCTTGCAAAATCTAAATCCGATCCTGCATAGCACCGGAATAACTTTCCTCTTTCCCTCGTCTCTGATGCGTGCACGAGTGCATGTCTCCGACAAGCGTACAGTATTTTAGTCTCTTTGGGCGTATATACAAGCAAACGCAGGTACACGCAAAGAACCAGAGATTCCAATTAGGGCCGAGGAAAAACTGAGGTTTTTATCCAACCTCTGCAGCCAAGCCCTTTTCATCAAATTGTGCGAAAGCTCAGCGCACATCGCTCACTTCAATGCAAATTATTTTCACGCACTGCCTGCCTGGAAAAAATAAAGCTTTATTTTAGTTTCACCAGCTTCGTGAACAATTTTTTTTAAGCTTTTGCTCTTGATAGAAATTAAATGAAAGCCTGGACCGAATCAGTTTATTTAAAACGAAATTACAAAAGCTTGATGGAAAAGATCTTTTCTACGTACATTTTTTTCTTTGGAATATGAATTGAATAGGGATTAGTAATTTATTGTTCAAATTCAGCCTCGAAATATTAGGGAGATTATGGAATTTTTTATCTCTAAATTCACAAAGAACTTTACTGCCAACTTGACCACTTACCAGGAAAAAACTGGGAAATAGCCTGGATTTTTTTTTTGACACCTTGGAATTTTTCAGATTTGTTTTTACTTTTGCAATAAATATCTTCTCGGTTTGGGGAAAATTCAACTACTCTCAACTTCCGATATAAGAAACCCCGGTTTGCGATATTCCTAGAATGGATGTCCTCAGCAGTTTCGTTATGAAGGGAGCCGCGGGATCGAGAGAGGCGGTGCTCAGTCAAGCGTGACAAACAGCATGAGAGCCGCACTCTCAGCACATTAGTTGTATCAGGTTTCGTCATGCGTCCATATCCAAGAAAAATGTTTATGCGGCCCTGCCTGTTTACGTTTGGATTCCCCCGATTTAGGATGAAGGTTACTGCAAGCCATGCCCGAAACCGTTCTTTCAACGGCAGTTCAGTGTATTTTGTTAGTATTATTTTTTCGTTCAAAAATGCTACTGTTTTGTTGACAAATTTTTCTAATCTTTTTTTTCTGGATTAAAAATTCATCCTTTTGGATTGAAAAGTCTTCTTTTTTGGTTGAAAAGTTCTCTTTTGTGATTGAAAGTTAATTTTTTTATTTGGAAAGCCAACTAGTTGGGGGAAAATTTAATTATTTTGTTGAAAATTGAACTATTTTGTTAAAAAGTCTTTTTTCCTGATCGAAAATTCAACTGTTTTGTTGAAAATTCGTCTTTTTGGATAGAAATTTCGTACTGTCGGATACAAAATATGTCCTTTTGTATTAAAAATTAATCTTTTTTAGTTGAAGAGTCATTTTTTGTGGTTGGAAGCTGATTATTTTTATTTAAAAAGGCTACTATTATATTTTGGGTTCAAAATTGATCTCTTTTGGTTAAAATTTCTGCTATTGCAAAATTTAATTATTTTGTCGAAAATTGAACTATTTTGTTAAAAAGTAATTTTTTGGTCGAAAAATCAACTGTTTTGTTGAAAATTTGGCCTTTTGGATAGCAAATTCATCTTTTGGCAGAAAAGTCGTCTTTTCTGGTTGAAAATTTATCTTTTATAATTGAAAGGTTTTTTTAAATTGAAAGATCTACTATTATGTTTTTGGGTCAGAATTAATCTCTTTTGGTTAAAAATTCTACTATTTGGTTGAAAATTTAATTATTTTGTTGAAAATTCAACCATTTTGATAAACAGTCATATCTTTTGGTCAAAAATTCTACTATTTCGTTGGACATTCATCATTGGGATTCATCTTTCTTGGTTGAAAATTCAACTATCTTCAAAGATATTTATCTTTTTGGCTTGAAGATTCAACTATTTGGTTGAACTTCAATCTTTTTTTTGTTTGAAAATGTGATCACTTGGTTAAAGTTTCATTTTCGTAGGCTTAACGTTCAAGTATCCGGTTAAAAATTCAAGTTTTTATTTGAAAATTCCTTTTTTTGCGTGAAATATAAACTATTTGGTTGAAAATTTTACTATTTCCTTTAATAGGCTGAAAAGTAACTTTTAGCTAGAGAACTTAACTCTTTTTTTTTTAAATTCATCTTTTTTGGTTGAAAATTCCACTATTTTTTTGAAAATGCAATATATTTTGACTTGAAATCGAGCTTGAAATCTTAGGAATATGTTACTTACACTAATTTTATTTAAAGAAATTTGTTCCCGTTATTTTTCCCCTATTTTATTGAAAAATCACCCTGTCTACCCTGTTTAAGAGCATTTTAGGCTGTGAAGTCTGAAATCACTTTCATAATAATTTACATTATATATTGTACCTTGGAGTTCTAAAATGTTTAGTTTTTTATTTATATAATAAAGCAATTAGTATTGAATAATTATTTATAAAAACTTAAAATCGACATAGTCGATGTACAAAAATCTACTGTGCATTCATAAAAGCTTTAGAAGTGATTGTGGCGGGAAATTCAAATTGCAGAATATTATTTTAAGACCTTTAAATATTTTACGAATTCCAAATTCTGTTTTTTGAATTTCCAATTTTTTTAAGATTAAATACTTTTCTTCTTAAAGTGTTCCTGAACCTTATATATTTTCATAAAATCTAATATTGCACGTTTTTAAGCTTCTCAAGTTTTAGGGTGTAACATTTATTTAACATAAGAATAAATAATTATGAAGGTACTATATAATTCGATTAAAAATCGATTCTTTAATTTATAAACGCAGTCAAATCCAATAGTTTTGTACTCTTTCAACATCAGAAATTATTTTCAATCAGTCTGAAAATCAGAAGCTCTGACAGTATTGTTCAATAAAATTCAAGGAAGGAACCACGTAGATTTATTTTTATAAAATGTTGCTAGAACTATACAAAAAAACGATTTTCTATGTTTCAGGTTTTGCGTTATAATAAAATTTGAAATTTGCGACTGCGCATTATAATATTACGGATCGTACGACTGCGCAGTAGTGTTCCGCACAACTTATGGCTGCGCAGTATTAAATAATGTAATCTATCTCTGCGCAGTCGATTTATATGCTAATTATCACTCTCCAGTACTATTTTAAAGACGCTATTCGTAACTCTGCATGCAAATACATTATCTCCGACAGATGCAACCCTGTACTAATAAATCGAGAGTGAATAAATCCAGTTTCGTTTTCAAAGGCCTGAACTCATCGATAGGCAGATTTCTGAAAAACGTTACTGATTTCGACAGCATGGATCTTGATAAACGATCGAAGGGAGGCGCCCACATTGAACTCGCCGGAAAACACAAGCGTGGGCATTGACACAGAAATATGTCGTTCGGATTGCTTGGTGCATTGCGAGCTTGAATTTTTTTTTTTTTTATCAAAGTCGAACATACCGGTTTTGGGCCACTTCCCTATAAGTGTAAGGAGCAGATATTGGTAGCACGCGAATACTCATTAATATGGATCTTATGTGGGATGAACGGACTCTTATATTCGCAAGACTCCGTCCCACTTTCTGCTGCTTTAGCTTGCTTTAGCTGACTTTAGCTTTCACCACCTTGTGCCAGTCACTGCACTTCCTGCACTGATTGCCGTCCAGTAGTTAGCAAATAAGACCAGATTCGTCGCTTCTTTTGTGGATAGTTTAATAAACTTATCTACGAGGACGGATATAGTTCTTTTAATTGGGTATATTAATCACTCCATTGTATCAGCTTCCGGTCAGAACTCTTGAATGAAATTATACTCTCGTGCAGCATACTTGCAAGGCCTGGAAAATCAGGGAAAAGAATTGAATAAATTGCTGTTAATGAAACGATTTTATTATTTATAATTGGCGGGTTCGATTGAAGAGTTTTAATTTAATAATAAATATAGTACAGACTTCACACGCTCTCCCCTATTCCCCTCTTCTCTCCGTTTTTAAAGAATTCCTCTTTTTTTCCCTGTATTTAAGAAATTTACCCTCTTCCCCCTTTTTCTTGTTTTTCGCTTAAATTCGAACTAAATTAATAGAACCCATTAAAAAAATCTTACTACTTTTGATTGAAAATAATGTATTTTTATTTAAAAAGTCTACTATTATTTTTTTAGTTCATAATTCATCTTTTGGTTAAAAATTCTACTATTTGATGGAAAATTAACTATTTTGTAGAAAATTCAACTTTTGTGGTTAAAAATTCGAATGTATTCTAGAAAATTTTTTGTCTTGATAACTCGACAATTTGGTACAGAATTTTTTTCTTTCTGGACTGAAAAATTTTGCTTTATTGAAAATTCAACTCTTTGGATGAAAATTCGACGTTTTGATTTGATAATTCATCTTTTTTGGTAGAAATGTCATGTTTTTTTGTTGTTAAAAATGCAACTATTCGATGAAGGATTCGTCTCTTTGGTTGAAATTTCAGTTATTTTGTTGAAAAATATGTTTCTTTTGGTTGAAAATTAATTTGTTTATCTGAAAATTCGTCTTATTTGCTGGAATAATTAAATTATTTTATATTTAAAATTACAATCTGTTTTGTTTGAAATATTATTATTATATTTTCCGTTGAAAATTCATTTTTTTCATTCATTTTTTTTAGTTGAAAATTAAACTATTTAGTTGAAAGTTTAACAACTTTGTTAAAATTTTTTTTTTTTTTAAGATTCGTCTACTTGGTTGAAGATTCATCTGTTTGGTGGAAAATTTAACTATTTTGTTCAAAATTCGTCGGGTTGAAATTTCATGTATTTTGTTGCAAATTTTTCTTTTTGGTTGAATTAAACTGTTTTTGATTTATAATACAAATATTTTTTGGTAATATAATTAAGTATTCTATTTTTCATTGAAAATGAACCTTTTTGGTAAAAAATCAAATTTTATGGTTGAAAATTCCAATTTATACTAAAAAATGGTCTCAGTGGCTTGAAAGTTCAACAGTTTGGTTGAGATTTTTTTTTTTCTGGACTGAAAAATCTTTCTTGGTTGAAAATTCAACTGTTTTGATGAAAATTCGTCGCTTTGGTTGGAAAATTCATCTTTCTGGTTGAAATTTCAATTATTTTGTTGAAAAAGTCGTTTCAGTTGGTTGAAAATTAATTTTTCATCCGAAAATTCAACTACTTTTATTGTTGAAAATTCCTATTTTTTGCTGGAATTCAGCAATTTTTATATTTAAAATTAGAATCTTTTCTGGTTGAAATATCAACTATTATATTTTTCGTTAAAAATTCATTTTTTATGAAAGTTTAACTACTTTGTTAAAAATTCCTCTTATTGTTGAAGATTTATCTGCTTGGTTCAAAATTCAACTATTTTGTTAAAAATTCGTTTTTTGTTGGGTGATATTTCATTTTTTTGACTGAAAATTCAAGTATTTAGTTGAAAATTCATTTTTTTGTATTCTTCTTTTTTGGTTGAATTAAACTGTTTTTGATTCAAAATAAAAATATTTTTCGGTTGCAATTCATCAACTATTATATTTTTCTTTGAAAGTTCAACTATTTGGTTAAAAACTAATTTTGCTGCTATTGAAAATTCACTATTTCGTTGAAAATTCGTCTCTTTCTCAAAAGTTCTACTATTCGGTTAAAAATTAATTTTTTTGCTGTAGAAAATTCAACTATTTTGTTGAAAATTCAATATATTTCGACTTGAAATCTTAGGAATTTAAAGCGTTTCATATTTAATTCGATCCGTTACCTATATTAGTTTTATTTAAAAAAATGTATTCCCCTATTATTCCCCTATTTTCGTGAAAAGTCACCCAATTTCCCCTATTTTGTGATCATTTCAGGCTGTGAAGTCTGATAATGCATTAATTAATTTGTATCAGATTGAATATTTCAAGGCTTTAGGGATTTAAACTTAAGCACTTGTTTAATTCAAGAAACTCTCTATTACTTTTTTTAATCTCAGTTATAGATCCTAGTTGTATTTACTTATTATTTATTCCAAATAAACAACCTCGTTTCTTCTCGACATTAAACTTGGCGAAGAATGTTAATCCGGACATCATACCACCTGCTGTGCTGGCTTTATTACGTGCCAGTTTCCGGTAGAATTCCAATGATGGAACGCGAATATATTATGCTTGTATGTACTTTTATTAACCGGAATTATTTTCAGTACATTGCTAGTAACCAGCCTCGAGACTCGACTTCGCTTCGCCAGTAATTCATTCTACTCGTACTCGCGATCCTCTCTCTCATCGCGGATCCCTTCGTAGTTCGTACCTATTTCCGAAGCACCCCGGAATATTTTTGGCCTTAGATACCAAGCGTTCACAAACTTGGTGGAGAAAACAGGGCTAGAGTGCCGAAAAAGTTCAGCAAGGAGGGCCAATTTTATTTAAGACTGGAATTTTATTTCGCGAATTGGGGTCTTTTAAAAATGATAAATTTTCGAAAGTTTTGGATTTCTTAAACTTAATAAGGATTTTTAATATAATACACATTTTTAAAACTAAGCTCTTGTCATTTTAGGGAGTTCTGAATATTGAAGAATTATTTTGAGGTTGATATTAAAGTCCTTTAAACTTTAAAGCAGGGTGTCTAGTGGCCCTGAAAACCTGGAATCCTCCTTGAATTGTTTTTAACCTTGTAAACCTGGAAATCTCCTTGAATTTTTCAGTATTTTTTATAATCTTTTAGTATTTTTATATTGAAAATATGGCAAAGAATGTTGAAGTTTACATTTTTTGTGATATTCAACTTAAAAATTATAAAAAATTATTAGTTGAAAATGTGGATCTTAATTCAGCTTCAGGATTAAAATTTTTGAGGGATTGACCAATCCACTTTTGAATGTACACTAGATTTCTAGATTTCATAATATTTGAAAAATTTCAAACTATCACAAAAGATTGCAAAGCTTTCAAAATATTTCACAAAGGTTCCCGAGATTTCAAGAGTTTTACAACGATTCAAAAGATTTCACAAAGGCGTTTACATCAGATTTCAAACGATTTTAAAATGTTTCAAAATATTTTGAAAGATTTCACAAAGGTTTCAAAAGATTTTTGAAGATTTCGCAAAGATTTTAAATATTTCAAACATTGCAAAGCTTTCAAAGGATTTCACAAAGTTTTCCAAGATTTCATGGATTTCAAAGATTTTACAAGGATTCAAAGGATGTCTCAAAGGCGTTTACATAATATTTCAAACGATTCCGAACAATTTCAAAATGTTTCATAATATTTAAAAACATTTCAAGAGATTTCACAAAGGTTACAACTATTTCAAATATTTCAAAAGATTTCAAACACTTTCAAAGGTTTCAAAAGATTTCAGAAAGATTTCAAAGATTGCAAAAGGTTTCAAAGTATTGTTAAAGGTTTCAAACAATTTTAAAGGTTTCAAAAGATTGCAGAAAGATTTTAAAGATTGCAAAAGGTTTCAAAATATTTTAGAAGGTTTTACGAACATTTCAGACATCTCACAAAAATGTCAAGAATTTCAAAGATTTCACAAAGGCGTGTACATCAGATGTCAAAGGTTTCGAACGATTTAAAAAGATTTTACAAAGCTTTGAAATATTTTAAAGATTTGACATGGTTTTAAAAGACTTCACAAAGATAATGCAAAGATTTCAGAAAGCTTTCAAATATTTGAAAAGATATAAAAATATTTCAGAATGTTTCAAGGATTTCAAAGATCACACAAGGATTCAAAAGATTTCAAAAGGCGTGTAAATTCAATTTCAAAGATTTTCAAAGATTTTAAACGAGATAATTGAAAAAGTTTCAAAGGAGTTTAGAAGATGTTTCAAACATTTTAAAGATTACAAATAATTTACAAAGATTTCAAAGATTACAAAAGATTACACAAAGATTCAAAGCATCAAAGGTGATGTACACCATATTTCAAAAGATTTCAAAGGCTTCCAAATATTTGTGAAGATTTCACAATGATTTTAAATATTTTTAAGATTTCTCAAAGACTTCTGAAAATTTTTAAAGATTTCAAAAGGTTTCAACAGATTTGGGAAGATTTCAACAGATTTAAAAGGATTCACAAGATTTCACAATGATTTCGAACATTTTAAAAAGATTTCAAAGCATTCAAAAGATTTCACAAAGTTTTCCAAGATTTCAAGGATTTAAAAGATTTTAAAAAGGCGTTTACATCAGATTTCAAACGATTTTAAAATGTTTCAAAATATTTTAAAAGATTTAAAAATATTTTAAAAGATTTCAAATATTTCAAATATTCGAAAGATTTCAAACGATTTCAAAAGTTGCAAAAGATTTTTGAAGATTTCACAAAGATCCAACAGATCTCACAAAGATTTCAAGGTTATCAAAAGTTTTATAAGGATTCAAACGATTTTACAAAGGCGTTCTAAATCAAATTTCAAACGATTTCAAAGATTTCAAACAGTTTTTGAAAATTTCAAACGGCTTCGAAAGATTTCACAAAGATTTTAGAAAGATTTCAAAAGGTTCTAAAAGATTACAAGGATTTTAAAGATTTCACAACGAATTGAAAAGATCGCACAAAGATTTTAAGCATGTTAAAAGATTCCAAAATGCATTACCTACAATTTGCTAGAGACTTGCAAGTTTTATTTTAAAGCTAGACATCATCAGTTGGGGTTAGGTGATAATTGGAGGATGGCAGTAGCAGTACAGAACATGATAACCACCAATTTTTCAGGAGAGCGAAAAACCTTCTGTAAACTCGAAATCACCATTTAAAAATAAGACGAAAGTCCACTTCCGAGATGACGTGTTGCTGATCCAAGCCCCAAAAAATTGATTAGAAACAGTTATCCACTTTCGAGGAAATAGATGTGTCAACTGATAATCTCAAAGTGTCACTGACCACAAATTGGAACTTGCTAAGCTGCGGATTGCGATAAAAAATGTCTCCAGTTTAAATAAAAAATAACTCCCGAGATATTGAGTTTTTGAATGAGGGTAAAAAAGTTTTGATCTAAAAAAGTGAACCAATTAAGAGAAAATCGTCTAAGAATTTTGAGATTACATTTTCACAGGTTTTGAAAATCAGTTTTCGGTAGCGATTGAGAATCGAATTTTCAATTTTTCACAAAAATAAAATTTTGGCTCCCGAGATATTGGGAAGCTAAATAAGAATAACAAATATTTGATACAAAAAAATTATTCTGTTCCGTGAAAATCAAAATTTAGTGTGACGGTATCGGACTGAGATAGACGATTATTCGGTGAAAGGATTATAAAAAGATTTTTTTTAGATAAACATTTCAAAAAGTATAGTAAAGGAGTATAGTATAGTGATATAGCATAGTATAGTATAGTAAGTATAGTGAAAAAAATCTTTTTATCACAACGTGTATTTAATTTTTTTTAGATTTTTGATGCAATAAACACATTGTCGAAAAAATTTCGGTTGTCTAGTTCTGTACTGCAAACCTTCAATCTGATTTACAAAAAAAAAACCTAGAGAAACTTATTTATTGGCCTAGAAAACCTGGAAAAGATCTTGAATTTTGTTCCTATGAATCGCTAGACATCCTGTTTAAATGGATAGCCCGTGTTATAAACATCATAAACGTACGGACTGTCGGAAGTTTAGACTCGGCCAATTTTAAATGATAAATACTTTAACTTTTACACTTTCCAATTTAAATTCTTTGAATTTTTTATTTTTTTTATTTTATTTTTTTTATTTTCAAATTCGAAGTCTTCAGTTTAATCGTATGCCAATTTCGTAGATTCTGAATTAGAATCAAAAGTTTTTAACAATTAGAAAACTTGTTTGCTATAATCTGAGAGGAAGAATTTTTTAATCTGAGAAGACCTCGAAAAATTACAGCGATTTTTGTTGTTGAGATTCCAGTGTTCGTACTGAGTTTGAAATTGTTGAATTTGAAGTTCAAAAATGTTATTCTTTGGATTAGAATGCTTAATGCTAAAATTATTTAGTTTTGAGTGGATAAAAAAGTTCATTTAAAAAATTTTTAATGTTTCAAATTTAAAATGGGAAATTAATTATATTTTTTTGAGAGGCTGTCCATTATAAATTTTAGGGGCGTTCTCCCATAAAAGAATGGAGAAATATTGTTCGTAAAAGAAACTCGATTTGTTATCGCTTCCCACTGAACATATTTATAACCCTTATCTATCTCTTATCTCTCTTTCAAAAATTCGCAACCTTTTAAATTTGGCGCCCCCAATCCGATTGGCCCGCCAATGTATGCACGGCGGTAAAAGGAGGCACTCCGGCCAATAGCGGGGTAGGGCGCGGAAAGCGTGTGGAGGGAGCGCGGCAGTTGGTCTGAGTTGGTCTCGCAACCTCGAGCAGAAACTTCACGTAGACATCTTTTCTTCCCGAAAAGTTTTTACCTCGTTTGTCTACGCTCGTTCAACCTTTAAATTGCCTCAAGTTCGTTTCACGACGACCTCATCTCCGAGAGAGTGAAATTTCCCTAGAGGAATTTACCACCGGCTGGATAAAAAATCTCCGGTGCGAAGTGCGAGCGAGTCCTTGGCAAAGGTACGTTGTTGCATTTGGGTCCACCATGGTTGCACGCACGCACGTTGAGAGCGTGCTGAGAATTTGAATTTTGAATCGGCGCCGGCCGGCCGGCGAGCCGTTATACATCCGTCTCAGATCAATTAATTATCATTATCGCATCCAAGTGTCCAAATCTTGTGAGAAATTCCCGGTTCGTGTGTTTTTGTTTTTGCGTCTCTATTGGTTCGGTCTCGGTTCGCAGTTCCACAAGGCGAGTGGAGGCGAGTTGTGTGAGTCAGGTGTTTTCTGCTAACAAAGATCGTGATGTGGGGACATCTGTCCCTAATTATCTTACGAATCCTGAAGATTAAGGATCCTCGGATGCAGATGCTTAACATTTTAAGTCCTGTGGAAAAAAAGTGGAATGAGGTTAAGAGTTAAAAAGCTTTTCGAGTGGAAGTTGGCTGTGATTGGTGAATTTTTTGGCAGTGAGGTTTTCGTAAAAAAAAAAATTCGACAGTAGTGGATAAATGGGGAGCAGTTGGCACCTTTTTAAAATTTTGTTTTAAATATTGTTGTTTCTTTCTTCTTTGTGGTTATAAGGAATTGCAATATTTTTTCGGTGATTTGGAATCGTGGGTAAGAATTTTCCATTTTTTCTCCACGTGGATATCTCTTTGTTTAGAATAATTGCAGGCTTTGAATTACCCCCTTATTTCCTTTTTTTCTATCTGTCTAATTCTAGTTATTTTACGAACTGCATGTAAAAATGTATCATTGTATCAACTCTCTTTATTATTATTTGTTTGGTTTTGTTTAATTGGTTTATAGAAAGTGGGTAATTGTTTATTTAAAAAGATAGAAGCATGATTGAAGAATGACCATTTATGCATAATTTTATTGTCTTTCAGTTAGCTGAAAAGCGGTGTCACTTTTTTCACAAATCTTTATAATTACAAATTTATCTTTTATATAATTACATTTTGGCTACTATATACATTATTATACATTATTATATGACTACATTTTCTCTTACGGAAATAGTCGCAATTTTTCATTAACGAACTTGCTGAGGCCTTCGTTATCGTGAATGAAACTTGACCTTATCATTTCCGATGTCTTATTTTTTGCGCTCATATGCGAACTAAATGAATAGAACCCATTTAAAAAATCCTATTATTTTTGGTTGGAAATCATTTCTTTTTGTTTG
The DNA here is from genome assembly GCA_932195095.1 of Andricus curvator. Lineage (NCBI taxonomy): Eukaryota > Metazoa > Arthropoda > Insecta > Hymenoptera > Cynipidae > Andricus > Andricus curvator. Next base: position 164,070 of record CAKNYM010050077.1, read on the forward strand.
AAAAGTCTGCTACATATATTTTTAGTTCAGAATTCATATTTGGTTAAAAATTCTATTTGATTAAAAATTTAGCTATTTTGTTGAAAATTCATGTATTTTGTTGAAATTTCTTCTTTTTGGTTAGATTAAACTATTTTTGATATAAAATAAAAATATTTTTTGGTTAAAATATCAACTATTATATGTCCCGTTGAGAATTTATCTGTTTTGGTAGAAAAATCATCTTTCTTGGTTAAAAATGAACTTTTTTGGTGAAAATTCAATTTTTATGATTGAAAATTCGAATGTTTTCTAAAAAATTGTCTCGTTGGCTTGAAAAATCAACAGTTCGGTTGAGATTTTTTTTCTTACTGAACTGAAAATCTTGGTTGAAAATTCATCTCTTTTTGATGAAAATTCGTCGTTTTGGTTTGAAAATTCATCTCTGCTGATAAAATATCAAATTTTTGTCTAAAAAATGCATCTATTTGGTTGAGGATTCATCTCTTTAAATGAAACTTTAATTATTGAACATTCGATTGCCTTTAAATAAATGGTTTTTTTGTTGAAAATTCATCTTTTCAGGTTGAAACTTCAACTTTTCAAATTTAAAATTTTCTTACGAAACCTGTGGATTGAAGGTCCTTAGAAGCAGATGCTTAACATTTTAAATCCGTTGGAAAAAAAGTGGAATGGGGTTAAGAGTTGAAAAACTTTTCGAGTGGAATTTTGCTGTGATTGGTGAAATTTTGGCAGTGAGTTTTTCGTAAAAAAAATTTACAGTAGTGGATAAATGGGGAGCAGTTGGCACTTTTTTTTATTCTGTTTTACCTCTTTAATTCTAGTTATTTATTTAAAAAGGTGAAAGCATGTTTAAATAATTACCGCTTGTGCATCATTGTCACTTTTTTCTTAAAAGTTTATAATTACAAATTTATCTTTTACATAATTTATACTAAGTTTTCTCTTACGGAAATAGTCGTAATTTTTCATCAACGAACTTGCTGAGGCCTTCGTTATCGTGAATGAAACTTGACCTTTCCATTTCCGATGACGTGAACCTTCTCTAAATTGACGAAATCTACTTTTATCGCCGAGAAATAGTTAAAAATAACTTTTACATCGCACGGTTGCTTTTTCAGGCTCTTAAATGAATACTTGAACATGAGTTTTCTATGCCTTTTAAAATATGCAAAGTGATTTAATTTTGCAAAATAATTTTAATTAGCAAGAATGCAGATTTCTTTTTTTAAATGTACACTTAAGTTTTATATGAATAATGGACAAGAACAATTAATTTCCAAGAATTGTGTACTAGACCTTAAATCTTTCCTAGCTGAAAGTTAAATTGGATCTAATTTATCAATTGAATCTTTCGTCCAAGCTTTCAAAACTTCTTTTGAGTGATTGTAGGAGTATAATTCTTTATCTAGTTAAATGTTCAATATCATGATTTTTCTAATGGTTTAAAAAAATATTTTTAATAAGAAATATTACAATTTACGTCCTTTTCTAGAGGAGTGCACGCTGTTTCTAGAAACACGGTTCTCACTGAACTCAAGCGTAACTCGCGGTCCCACTGGCTGGGTATCGTGAAAAACTTAAGTTATAATTTATAAAAGGCACAAAAAAGTATATTATTGCGGATTGTGGTATCAGAATTATCGATCTGTTACATAAAATTAATAATTTTATGACATTCTCCTTAAGAACTGTTTGCAAATATCAAACCTATTATCGTAATTCAGGGTCTCTACCCTACCTGGAAAACATGAAATTGTCAAGGAATTTTTATATACCTGGAAAACCCTGGAAATGTCAGGGAAATTTTTCAAGAGCGCTTATTTTTTTAAATTGCAATCTTAAGTTGAATCACAATGATTCTTCATTTGTAAAAGTAGCTTTATATTATTGTATTTAACTATTTTATTGAAAATTCGTTGGTTTTTGTTTTGAAATTAATTTTTTTAACTGAAAATTTACCTATTCTATTTTTGGTTGAAAATTGATCGTTTCTAGTTGAAAATTAAAGTATCTGGTTAAAAGATCATGTATCTTGTTAAAAATTCGTTCTTTTTAGTAGAAAATTAATCTTCTTGGTTAAAAATTCATGTTTTAGCTTGAAAATTCAACATTTTGCCATTTTTTCTCTCTCTTGACTGAAAAATCTTTCTTAGTTGAAAATTGAACTCATCAACTACTACATTTTTCGTTCAGAATTCATCTTTTTTGGAATGAAAGTTTAATTAATTGGTAGAATGTTAAACTCTTTTCATTAAAAATTTATTTGGTTGAAGATTCATCATTTTAATTGAAATTTTATCTCTGATTGAAAAGTGAGCTATTTTGTTGAAAAATTTTTGTTTTCTTTGACTTAAAATTATTTTTTTTACCGAAAATTTAACCATTCCAGTAGAAATTAATCTTCTCAGTTGTATTCTTTTATCTCTTAATCTATTCCAGTTAAAGATTCTTCATTTTAGGTGAAGATTCATCACTTCGGTTGACATTTTTTTTTACCTAAATATGCACTGAATTCAAATTTGAAGTATAAGAAGACAATATTTTTTATAATAATAAATAATAAACTCGCGAAACTGTAGACATATACCGAGTCGATTATTTTTAAGACTACTAAATATTATAATGTCTCCATATTATGAAAAATTATACCTGGAAAAAACTTGAGATACTTGGAGATGTCAGGGAATTTTTTTCTAGGGTTTGAGTAGACACCCTTTAATTGATAATTCATGAAATAAATAGTTAATTAAAGATTGAGGTAGCTGAAGATTGAAACGAATCTAAACTACTCAGTTTTGTCAAAATTGACAAAAATTTTGAGAAATTTTTTATTTGAATGTGCGGTAAGAATGTTAAAACTACGTATTCGATTAATAAGAAACCATAAGAAAATGTTAATCAAAAGTAAAGCTACACATTAAATTACTTTGAAAATTCAAGTTCTGAATTTATTACATACTCCAGAACATAGCATTTCTCTAGTTAAATTTCTTGAAGGTTTAATTAAATGTGACGTTTTGAGTTCAGGGTTAAAATATGTATCAGTGCCTTCGAAACCAATTGATTTCTTTCGCAAAAGAACAAAGGCAAAGAAATCTTGACTAGTGCCTTTCAAAGTAGGTCATTGGACGTTCTGACGCTTGCTTTTGCTTGAAAAGTCACTCTCAGGACGTTAACATTCTCTCTATTTTTATGTCTAATTATTCAATTAATTCTGAATTCCCACGTCGCGAATTCACTTTATATTTATAGTTTTTAAAATAGACAATACGTCTCATTTTCTCTTTCAGACCTGGAACTCCTTATAACCTGGTAATTGGACGGTCGTATTCAAAGATCCATTTACGTTCAGTTCAAACTTATTATTCCATTAAAAGAGTTTGAATCAATTTCAAAATTTCCTACTCGGTTTCTCTGTCTTTTACTTCTGAAAGTGCAAGCGATGATTGAAACAACTGCAAGATCCAAAGGAAAATCGCCAGATCTATGAATAAATTGCACGTACATTGTAGATTTACAATGCTGAATTTATTTATAGATCCCTGAAGATTTGATAGATTCGCATGCCGGCTATTGCATTTATTTATTGCGTCATTGCAATATTTTTTACAGTCGTTGAACAAGGAGTGCAACACCCTGTTACCTAAAACGAAATTGATTATCATCAAGGCTAAGGTGACGTCAACATTAATACTGGGTATTTGTCGAGCTTGCCTTTCGAGCTGAATCATTTCTAAAAGTCATTCAAGGGTTTCAAGCTTTTCTTTCCTCAATCGCAATTTTTGTTGTTGATAATCCTTATCAGAATCATAACTGTGAATATAAATGCAATTGAAATATTTTTAACGTACTTGTTCTAGATTCTGTAGATTCAAGTTTATCAGGTCAAGGTCATTAGTTGTGAATCACTTGAGTCGTGAAGGATAAGCGGGTGCAATAATTAAAAAACTGCGTAGTAGTTTAACTTTTCCTTAATTCTTCGGGCTTAGGTACCGAAGGAATGAATGGTATATTTAATAATTTAGAAGTGTCACAAGGTTTGTAAATTGAAGATTTAAGATTGTCCTCGAGAAAGGGAATCTGGCCGATCTTTGGTGCTGGAACAATTTTTTTTTCTCTTTTAGAATCGTGCTTTTGCTGATCTGATTTTCAGAGCAGAAATTCTTTAATTGTAATTAAGTGTTGAAGATAGTGTACGAATCCTGACAATTTTTCAAGCTTATACATCTTTTGGATAAGCTCTCGTATCACTATGGAAGAATCAAGATAGTATCGGAGAGAGTTCGAATTTCTTCAGAAGAACCAGGAGAAACCGGGCCTTGAATAGCAGGAGCCAAGTGAAGATCCCTGTGTAAAATTAGATCTTGAGTCGCCGGATTCGCGTGACATTAGGTTGAGCGTATGCAAGGGAAAAGAAAAAGACTGAGACATGATGAGATGGAAGCGATGGAAGTCCCGAGAGAAAAATAAAAAATCACAAATAAAATGGGTATCGCGGCTGTCCCGAGCATTTATTAAATCCTGTCGTGTCATCCCAGTCCAATCCTCTTTTGGGCAGAACCCTCATTGTTCGACCACGAAGGGCGTGTTGCATTTGGCTCCTTCGAGCATGCAGTGTCCATTTCGTCTTCCCACGCAATGCACTTACCGTTACCTAAAAACTGTCTTTAAACCCTTCCAGGAATCATAAATAAAACCCAGGAACTTCGCCCAAAGTTTACTGCCTTTCTATCTGATTAATGAAATATCTCGACTACATTTCATTCAAACATGCATTATCTGATTGCAGAATAAAAAAGGAATATTTTACTTGGCTTGAATGATTCTGTAGAATTTAAAATCACTAATGAGAAGAGAACTGTGTGGGAAAAGTTTTGAAAAAAGAATATTTTTCTTATATCTTTCCTTTTTTTAGCTGCGAATGTAAAATTTTTATAATGCTTTCTATTTCAGAAGAAAAAGTTTCAGAAATGTAGTTTTAAAGTATAAAGTTTCAGAGAGACGAAAATTTAAACTTTTATTTTTTAAAAGCGGTTTAAATTGAACAATATTTGAACAACTGAAAAATAAAAAATTGTATCCCTTCAGAAATCAACAACTTTGAGTGAAGAATTTAAGTCAAAATTTAGAAATTTTGAAATGCAAACGTTTAAAAATAAACTGTTTCCAACAAAATAGCGTATGGACATTTAAGTGTTTCAATTCTTCTAGTTTTTGAAAATTCAAGAAACAAATTAATGTTTGAACGTTCAATTAGAATTTTTTTATTTTACAAAGGCTCGAAATTCAAAATTTTCCATTTTTACCGACACAATTTTAAAACTCCCCGTTCTTTTTCCATTTTGAATTTTTCAAATAAAAATTATTGTTAAATTTTACGGGATCTCTATTTTAAATCTTCCTATCATGTATTTAATTTGGAAATTTTTTTGACCGGAAATTTACAAATTTTTAGAAGAAAAATCTATCTAATCACTTGAAATATCACAAATTTCGTATCACATGATATAATGCAATATTTAAAATAATTACAATTTCAACTTTTTTATGTTAAGTTCGACTACTTTCATCTGTTAACATTTTTAATCATGAAATCATTCAGCTTATACAATGCGTAATTTTGAAGTCTTTTACTTTAAAAAATTTCTATTTTAGATCTTCATTTTTTAGCATACAAGACAATTATGAATCTGTTCAAAATTAAACAATTTACGGATTTTAACGTTAAAATTGAACTGTTTCAATTCGAAAGCCTTAGTTGTTAAACAAGTGTAAACGTCCGATTGAAACTTTATAAACTATTTTCAGTTTAAAAGTAATTTCAAATTAATAGATTCATAATTAAGCGCTTTTTTTCTATGTTTCATCCATTCAATTTTGAATTTGGTAATTACAAAAAAAAAGAAAAATGTTCATTTACCATGAGCAGTTTTAAGTAAAATATGCAAAATGAAACAATTTTAAACTAAATTGTTTGAAAGTATAAAGCCCTGATTTGTTAAAATTTCAGAGTGCTAAAAGTAAACTTTGAACATTACAATTTTAATTGTTCCATTACATTTTTTTAAACTTGTAAGTGAAAGTCTTGAATTTTGATGTATAAATAACAATTGAACAATTATTTATTTGAAATGACTTGAAGTGAAAATAATTTATCTTCTAATTTAAAAAGTGTTCAGTTAAAAAAAATTGTTGCTTCAATTTTTAATATTTCTGACTTAAAATTGCTTAATGATATACCATTAAGCCATTTAATCATTTAATCAATTTTATAATATATTTAGCAATATATAATAATCAAATTTAATCATTTAGTCATATAATCATATAATTCTGAAAATTTACTTTATCGATTCATTCTTCATTCATTCAGTCCTTGAAGTGTTCAATTTATAAAAGTTTTAAATTTGTAATTTTGCAGTTTAGCGGCATTTAATTTAAAATTGATCAATTGTTGAAACCCTTTTTTTAAGTGTAAATTATTGAGTTTTTGAATCCAAATTTCTCGAATAAAAATTTTTTAAGCTTCAATTTTAAAAGTTTAAGATTCAAGAGTTCCACCTTGAGTGCTTTAATTTGCCGTTCAGTTTTTATTACTTCAAATGAAGAAATTTTCAACTTCAAGAGCTCGAATTTTTGAATTTCAATGGCCAGGAAATGACTGGGATTTTTTTTCTCAGTTAAAACGGCTGACCTTAACTTCCAATTAGAAATTTCGAACTCGTCAAAGTTTGAAATTGTTCTTTCTTAATGAATTCAAGTTCAAAATTAGTATTTTTAAACAAAAAATTGGAATTGGGATTCTAAAATTGAGAGTGATTGTATTTTTGAAATAATTCAAAAATGCTTTTTTATCGTCTTTTCTTCTCCCAAAATTCCTATACTTTTTAAAAACAATTCCAATTTTTCCCTTTGAATTTTTTAATAATATCCCAAGTTTCCTGGTTCAAAAAGCCATTCCCCAATTCATTTCAATCCCAGATTTAAAAGTTATCAGGTCTTGGAAAATTATATTCTCGTTCACATGCCTTAGATTTTGAAATATTTCCTGTTAAGGAACTCGTTCTTCTCCGAATAAGAGCCTTCTTATTCTCAACAAGGTGCATAAAAAGACAACAATATGAAATAAAAAGAGCCACACAAACTGCAATTAACCAAGGGTCTCAAGCTTCGCGGTTTCTCCATTAAAAGCGAGAATGCTAAGTTGCTAACTAGCACTGCGTTGGTAGAAAATGGTATTTGAATCTAAAATAAGTGACTGGCACGTAGGCAGCACTTTTCTCTTTCATCTTTCCTTCAGCCTTCGTTCATACCTCTTATTCAAAAACAATAAATTTCCCTATGCTTTCAAGATAATTAAATCCTGCACTAAGCATGAAGAAAAAAGGTCTGCGAGTTTCAGTTTTCTGGGTTACTGAATAATTTATTGATAAATTTAATTAAAAATGGAAATATTGGAACAATTTGGATTTTGATCGAACAATTGAATTTTCTGAGAGTATTTACAAAATAAATCAAGTATGGACAAAATTGAATCCTAGGAGCAGACGACAGGTAACTGAATCGAGATGAGGGCGGCTGGTTACTATATTGCGTACAGGTGGGTGGTGTCAGGGGCGGAGAAAAGAGGGGGTTCTGGGGCTCCAGACTAGATCGATAATGCATCTCTTGGCAGGCGTAGTTGCTTTTAGTCACCGGCGATTGCTCCTGTTCGAAACTCTCCTAACGTTCTTCTTAAATTCGACCCCCCTTAGCAAATAATCAGTGAATCAGTAAATCCTCTACACAAACTCGGTCGAGCGCGAAAAGGTGACCGAAAATTCGTGCGGTTGACGATAAGGGGAGAAGCCGGTATCCTCCCTCTTCGTTAGGAGATCAACGAACTTTGATCAATATTGCGGTATAATTCTTCTCATTTAGTTTCACATTTCTGCAAAAAAAATCTTTCTTTCTGTTGCTCGTCTTAGACATTTTTTAGCTTCTCTCGAAAATATTACTTCTATGGAATAAGTTTGGAATGAGCATGACAAATTGTAAGTTGTAATAAATTTTCTCCAAATTGGGCTTTTTATTGACAACTTCAACTGATTCGTATTATATTATGAATGTTATCGATATTGATTGTTTGAATTTGACGTTTTTCAGAATCTCGTCAACATGAACTGCTTCCTGAGGAAGATAATGTAGCGGACAGCGAGGATTCCGAGGACGAGTGGAATTACTACCGCGTCGAGCCAGATAAGGATAAAGATCCGTCTGTTCTGGTGAACGAGCCTTCCAGCGAATCCAAGGAGGAGAAGGAGGTTTGCAGTCCAAAGCCTCTTATCGAAGACGACTCCGAAAGCGAGCCTCTTAAAGAAGAATCGAATTGCAATTCAAAAAGTGAGACCGAATTGAGAACACCGTCGCCTGAACTTACAGACACAGAGGTGATTTTTGTACCATATTCGAAAATTTGGTTGCCATAGTACCGCTTTTTTTTAAATGTAGTCTCCATATTAACTTATATGTTGCTGATTTTGAAATCTTATTATTTTAAAGAAGTTGTACATCTTCAATTCAATATGAGTTGACAGTAATTTCTATCGTATTCGTGTTAATTTTCCAAAGTTTAAATGTATAAATTAAATGTGTAATGTGAAACTTAAAATTTTTAAAGTTAAAACTTTTCTTTTCAGTGTACTGCCGAGACAAGAAACCCCGAGGAGGATTTCACCTTCAGAAAGCAGTCCGAGCACGAATCCGAACTCGAAGACATGGAGTTCCACTTGAATCCCGACGCGAAGGAATTCATCCCACCTTCGATGTTCCCACAGCGCAGGAATGTCTCCGATTTTCCCATCTCTGGGTCTCCGCTCAAGCAGATACCCACCGTGATGGACGATATTCCAATTCCCAGCGAAAGCGAGTTCGACGAGGAAATTTCTCACAGGCCGAGCGACATCGAAGATGAAGGCTCGCCCTTGTCAAAACCCCTGGATCCCGAGTACAAAATCAGCCTCGATGACTCAGAAATTTCATCCACCAAAGCCGAATTCGGCGACGAATCCACCACAAGTTTTCTCACCATGAGCGAATTTCAGAGAACTGGAGTCTCCGCGATGGATTGTTCCTTCACAGGTTCGGATCGCGAAGACTACGACATCTCCAAAGATCCGATGGCTATGTCCTTCACACCTGGAGATTTCGAAGCCGCTTTTGAAAAGGGAGTCGATCTTAACGCCGTTCATGATCTTTCCGATGTTGACTTTTCGGATAATGTGAATGGAGTTCACGACGAGGAAATGAAGAGTCCAGAATTGGAATCCGTGGAAGAAAAAGAAGAAATCTCTCAGGAAAACGAACCGCTTTCCCCTTTTGTGTTAGAGTCGCCGACAGAAACTCTGGAACGGAAATCGCAGAATCCGTTCGACATGGAGATTCTGAAAGAGACGCTAAAAGGAGAAAACTTTGAATCTGCGGAACCTTCTGAGCTAGAGACTAACCACGAGGAGGTTCAATCTTGTTTATTCAATTCAAACGCAGTGCCTTTTACGCAAGATATGCAGGAAGACAAGGTCTCGGAATCTGAGAATTCTCAACTTCTTGGTTTTACACAAGATGTACAGGCAGACAAGGTCTCAGAATCTGAGAACTCTCAACTTCTTGGAGATCTCTCTCCTGAACAGAACGATGTCTCTCCGGTGCCTCAAGATTCTGCATTCGGATCTTCATTCGATCCCGTTTCTCAGTTTGGATTCCAACAACCCCTACTGCCAGAAACTGCAGACCTTGTAGCTCAAAGCAACCCGGAAAGTGTAGAAGCCTTCGAGGACGAAGAAAAAGTCCTGGAGAATAATGCATGCTTCTTTGAGAACAAGGAAGATGTTTTCAAGCCAGATGAAGTCCTCGAGAAAGGTGAAGAAATTCCCGACTTCGAACCAGAAGTTGAAACAAACGATATCGAATTTGATCCAGAGATTCAAGAGAAATCACAGACCAAGTTTGAGTTGAGTTTGGAGGCAGAAAATTTGGAAGAGAAGGTTCCTGATGTAGCGGAGTTTTCAGATGAAACAGACAAATGTGTTCCGATTGAGACTGAGAATATCGAAGCGAACGACATCTTCGAACAGAAAACAAACTACGCGCCAGTTTTGAATCTTTCGGAATCTCAAGAGTTCACAGGATTGGAACGCCAGGTTAATGAAGCTAAGGAATTGGAGAATATTGTCGAATACGCACAAGTTACGGAAACGACAGTTCAGAAGGAAAATATTGATGTGGAGCAGAAGGATGTTGTTGAGGATGTTGTTAATGACAATGATTTAGCTCGTGAATTGACCGAGAAGATCGAAGAACTGAAGATAGAGGAACCGAAAAGCGAGGAACCTATATGCGTGGAACCTGTAAGCGAAGAACCTATAAGCGTGGAACGTGTAAGCGAGGAACCTGTAAGCGAGGAACCTGTAAGCGAGGAACCTGTAAGCGAGGAACCTGTAAGCGAGAAACCTGTAAGCGAGGAACCGACGAGCGAAGAACCGAAGAGCGAGGAACCGAAGAGCGAAGTTCCTCTTGTTGCTGCTGCAGCTGCAGGTAAAGAATCAAATAATTATAATAAAAAAAACGCATTACTTCTAAACACAAAGTGGTCACTGACCTTAAAAACTGGGAATTCACCTGAAATTCTGAGCACTGGGAAATAGCCGGGAATTTTTTTGAAAACCGGGAATTTTTCAGATTCGTTTTTACTTATGCAATAAAGATTTTCTCGCTTTTCGACAAAAAATGTATTTGGAATTGTGCTCAGTATTTATTACCAACCGTCACCGTTAAAATATCGAAGATTGTTTTATATTTAAGATTTTAAATTTAATGTTTCGTTAAGAAATGAATGCTTCTTTTACACTATATATTTAAGAATTTAAAGCTTGTGTTGATGGATCGTTGAAATACTGAAATTCTTTTTATATTTGAAAATGAAAACTACCTTTTAGACGTTTTACATAAACATTATATAAGTAACCTAAATTTATATAATTAAGTACTAATAATCGGCATGTCTTCAAATATAAAATTTGCCGATTTAATTAATTATTTATTTACCGATTGATTTAATTCACCGATTATTTAATTTATTTATTTGGACCAGTATACCGACAACTATAACATCCTTTATTTATCAAATTTACCGACTTCCGGTCATTTCGGAGACACAAAAGTATAATGTTACTAAATAGAGCACAGCTTGAAGTATGATTTCCTATCGAAAATCCAAAATCTATGTTTCAGATCCTGGGTCACGAAAATACGAATAATTCCTAAACTACCCCTTTTTTAAAAAGAATTCCTCTTTTTTCCCTTGTTTTCAAGTTATTTTTTTTATTTGAAAAGACTACTATTATATGTTTGGTTCAGAATTCATATCTTTTGGTTAAAAAATCTACTATTTGGTGGAAAATTTCATTACCTTATTGTAAATTAAACTACTTTGTTAAAAAGTCATCTTTTTTGGTTGAAAATTTGTAATTTTGGATAGAAAACTCCTCTTTTGGTAGAAAAGTCATCTTTTATGGTTGAAAGTTAATTCTTTTTAATTGAAAAGTCTACTATCATATTTTAGTCTAGAAATCATATATTTTAGTAAAAATTCTATTTGGTTGATAATTCAAATATTTTGTTTAAAAAAGTCATCTTTTTTGGTTGAAAGTTAATTCTTTTTATTTCAAAAGTTCACTCTGTATTATATTTTTAGTTCAGAATTAATATCTTTTGGTAAAAAACTCTACTGTTTGGTTGAAAATTGAATTATTTTGTTAAAAATTATACTATTTCGTTAAAAAGTAATCTTTTTTGGTCGAAAATTTAACTGTTTTGTTGAAAATTCGTCTTTTTGGATATAATCTCATCCTCTTCAATCGAAAATTCATCTTTTGGCAGAAAAGTAATATCTTTTTATTGAAAACTCATCTTTTACGGTTGAGAGTTAATTATTTTTTAATGAAAAGTATACTGTTATATTTTGGGACTAGAATTCATCTCTTTTGGTTAAAAATTCTATTTGGTGGATAATTTAATTATTTTGGTATTTTTGGCTTGAAAATTCAACTGTTTGGTTGAAAATGGAAACTGTTTTTGATAGAAAGTTAACTTTTTTTGTAGAAAATTCATATTTTCGGGTTTAAAAGTTAAATATTTTCTAAAACATTCATAGTTTTTGTTTCAAAATGCCACTATTGTGTTGAAAATGCAATATATTTAAACTTGAAATCTTAGGAATATGGTACTTACATTGATGTTATGTAAAAGAATTTATTCCCTTGTTAGTCCACTGTTTTCTTTCAGTCACCCTGTTTTCCCTATTTTTAAAGCATTTTGGGTTGTGAAGTGTGAAATCACTTTTACAATTATTTACGTTATATATTTTACCTTGAAGTTATAAAATGTTTAGTTCTTTTCAAATTTTATATAATAAAGCAAGTAGTACTGAATAATAATGATTATAAACGCTTAAATGTCAACCGGGAAAAATTTAATTTTAGACCGGGAAATAGCCTAGTGTTTTTTTTTCTAAGTTTGAGTGACCACCCTGAAACGCATTAATAATGTTTTATTTCAATTGCAGGTGCCGCAGTTGTTGCGGCGACCACAGCAGCTGTAAAAGCAACGAAAAAGCCAGCGACTACGGCTTCAAAGACTCCAGCAACAAAAACTTCAACAGCATCAAAGCCCACAAAATCGTTGCCTACTTCTCCGACAAAAACGAGCACAGCCGCACGAACAACGGCCGCGGCAGCGAAGAAACCATCCACAACGATATCAAGACCAAAACAACTGGACACCAAGCCAGCAACCGGAATCGCGAGCAAAACGTCTACCTTTAAAGCCAATCCAGCTCCAAAACCTACCGCAGCTGCTACCAAGATAACACCACGTCTCAGTACCGCTGCACCAAAGCCAAGGACGTCCGTCTCTTCTTCTAAACCAGCATCCGCTGCCGGGGATAAGAAACCCACTACAAACGGTGAAGTTAAATCCTTGGCGAGCAAATCCACAGCTTCCAAACCAGCAGCGAGACCCACGAGCGCAGCTGCACCCAGAACAACCCTAGTCAAGTCTTCCTCGACCACTCGCGCTTCCAGTTCTACTACCTCCGCCGCCGCTCCTGCGAAGTCGAGACTAGTTTCGACTTCCACGGTGACGAGAACTGCTACAAAAACTGCTACGGCAACCACTAACAGGTAAGAGTTTAATTTAGAATTGGTTCACAAGCTGCCCTTTTTTCTAACTAATCTGAATCGACTTATTCCATAGCCATTCAAACGGGAAATGACTAGAATTTTTTTTTCTGATTCTTGAGTGGCCATCTTGTTCACAGGGGTTTCCAGGGTTTAGAGTGGGCCGGGAAAACATTGATCGTAAAATCGACATTTTTCTACTTTCTTTTTATTGTTTAGTAGAGAATCAGAGGAAACTCTGATGACTTCACGTATCGGATATGATACCATCAAAGTTTTTCGATGATTGCTTAAGTTCTTTCAATATTTATTATATGAGAGTTAATTTTGCTTCTCTCAAATAGGTTGAAAGCTATCAGAATTCTCAATAAAAGAAGCCAGGATGAAGACATTATGTCAATTTGTGAAAATTTCAATGTGTTTTTGTTTTAAATTAAATAAATTCTAATATAATAAACTTTTTACAAAGTTGTTACAAGAAAGTTTTAAAAATCCAGACATCTCATCTTTAGGAAAATAATAAGAAAAACCAAATGAATATATATTTGAAATGAATCAGCAAATAAAATGACATTTTTCCAACGTTTTGTTTCAACTTTCAAATGTTGCACCTGCAAGCAAAAAATTGCACAATAATAGTGGTAATGAGATGGTGCGATTTTATAGTAATTCTCCTTTAAAATAATTTAAATGACACGAAAAAATTTTTATTACAATAGATTTAATTTTAAGAAAACATTGAAATTTGCACTACTTTTGCAATATCTTCTTTAAAAATTGATAAAATCACTTCATCGTGGCTCATTTTATAGATAATCCCGATAGCTGTCAATCTATTTAAGATAAAAAATGCTAACTCCTATATGGGGTAAAATTTGCCAAGTGTCCCAATCTACAATTGTGTTGTCGTCTATCTTATTGAAACTCTGCGAGATTGTAGTGATAGTGGACCTCTTTAAATTCTGTAAAGGTGGTGCACCTAGTATAACGGGTTTTCGAGATACAGGGACCCGAATTTTTGACGATTCTCCCCGATCGCTAACATTCAATTGTACATAACTCCTGATGCAGTTATCCAATTTTACTTTTTTATGAGGGTTTTGGAAAGGTCTTTTAACGAGGTTAATGGATATTATTAAAATTCCCATTTTTATACGTTAGTTTGGGACAAATTAGAAAAAGACACCTTTAAATTGGTCGGGGGAGAAAACTCGGGAATTTCAAATTTCCTGATCACTAGATACCCTTATACCTTTAAACGCCCTTTTTGTAAGAAGCAAAATTTAGTACCATTTTTACAAAAAAATTATTTTTATTTAACCAAAAAAAAAACTGCAGGATAGGTAGTTATTATATTAGAATATTCTATTACTTTCAAAATTTGAAAATTGCCTTTGAAAGATAATCAGAAAAATGCTTTCTCTAAAGAAACATTGAGTTCAAAAAATTTTAGGTTGAAGATGTTTGAGACTCACCGTGAAAAGTTTACTTTTTCATAATTTTTGATATGTTTTTATAGAAAATTATGAATTTCTATATAAAAGACGAATATTTAATATTTGCTAAAGCTAGTTTTAGTTTTTTATATTTTTTCTTTAGAAATATAAATTTCTACACACAATTATGAGAACACTATTTTCTACAGAGAAATAGAAGTATATGACTTACAAATGAAAGCCTAAATATTTCTCTAAAAAATTAGGAAAATGTATAACCCCAAATCAACTAAAATTTTATATGACAACGTTAACCTCATAGAACGTTGTAGTTTTTCGCAAAAAAATTTTCTGGAGTATTGTCATTTTCTAAAATTTGAAATTTCTCGTAAACGGTGAGAGATACGTGAAAACTGGGAACAATTTTCATAGATATTCATAAAAGTTTTCGTATGAAGTCATATAAATTATTTCCACCGTCCTAGAATTATAATCATATTATTTTCATTGGTAAAAAAATCCATTTTTGTATCAATTTGCAAGTTTAAAATTCGCCGTGATGTACTAAAATAATTATTAGGACTGAAGTAGGTGCGAAGCAAAATCCAGTCATTTAAAACAAATTCCATGTCTTCCTGGTTTTCTAGAACTTTTTAAAAATGTCATTACTTTTCCAAGTCTTGTAGCAGCCCTGTATTACACTGGAAACTCCATTTAAGTCCGGGTTCGGACATGCTCCTAAATGACCTTACCTTAAAGCTAACACAACATTCACTCGTTCAGAACGTAAGCAGTCAGTGGTGTATGAACCATTTCCTAATATTACTCAACATACGCACCCGCGCACTGCTCTTCTGTCGCCACGCTGCTGGTGTTTCACGCTCGATTGAACATCCTCTCTCGACCCCGAGGGGCTCCACACTCAGCCCGAAACCGTCGCGGCAGCAATTGTCGGAAGGCGTAAATGGGAGGGACATAAATGGGATTCCCAGTGTATTGATTAACCTACAATTTTTACAAACTGTCAGAATGTGCAGCTAACTCTTTAATTTTGTATTCTCACAGGCCGAAGACTGCGCCAGCGACAACTGGATCAGCCCTTGGATCCGCGAGACCACGCGTTCCATCCGCAAAATCTCCGATGATCGACAAGCAAATAAAGGAAACGGCGAACAAGCAAATTTCATCTTCTCGTATGAGTTCAGTGGGCGCCACAAGAACGAGTCGCCCCTCAACGGCAACTTCAACGCGCACTGCGACCCTCAAAGCCGCGACCACTGCCACATCTGCGACCTCGCCGACGAAAAAACCCGCTCCTATCTCGAAGAATTATAAACCTCTCACCAAGCCTACCGCAAAAAGCGCCGGCACAACGACGAAGAAGCCCGTTCAAAACGGTAATTGTGAGGTTAAGAAAATCGAAAGCGTCACCACAACTACGACGACGACGACAAATATCGAGGAGGACGTGCCTCAAAAAGATATTTCGCCGATCGCACCTCCCACTGACAATCAACTCATCATGACCTCTGAATGAACGGGGTTTGATTCCACTCACAAATTCGATAGAGTTTATACTACTGGCTTCTACTGTACGTTGCACCGATAGCTTTCTTATAAGTTTTGAAACCGGTATCCGATCGGCGACTCTTCGATCACGTTTCTTAAATCGTGTTCCTTAAATCTCTCTTCCTAAATTCCTCGCTTGCTTGCAAGGTTTTTTCTTTTTTAGTTTAAGGCACTTTTTTTAATTTACTTGAGACTCTTGTCCTCTAAATTTAAGTTTTTAAATCACATATCTTCGGAACTCCGATTTTAACAAAACATGACAAACTTGCAGAACAAAGAAAGGGCTCAGATCAAAGAATCCCTATTTTAACTTTGATATTTTTCTAAGTCTCGATGAAGGTTTTTTACAGCAAGAGATTTCGGGAATGAGCTTGAAGGGATCGCCTGATCCGCAGTAGTAATTATATGAAGCGAACGATAAAGTTTTTAATATACTTACGTATGATAAACGAATAATATATAGATATTAAAAGTTATATATTTACCTATTTCGACGTACCGTATTATCGCTTAACTGCTTCGGTGTGCTGTGAAGTCGCATTGAAACTTAATGAAGAAAAAGAAAATTAAGAGAGAGAGAAGGCTTGACTTCTGTTGTGTAAATACGCAGTTGATGGTGAAGATTATTCGTAGATCGAAAAGCGCAAAGTCGCGTGGTGCTCGACACGGCCTTGCAAGCTTGATTTTATGATCAGGAGGCGATCGTTACTGTTTTTTGATCGTAGCAGATCGACAATTTGAAAGAGCTCGCTTGTTTCCGCTG
This sequence comes from Andricus curvator, assembly GCA_932195095.1. Lineage (NCBI taxonomy): Eukaryota > Metazoa > Arthropoda > Insecta > Hymenoptera > Cynipidae > Andricus > Andricus curvator. The sequence goes on from CAKNYM010050077.1 coordinate 181,055, forward strand.
AGAAAGGATTCAATATTACGATTTTGTTGATGAGCGCGCATGGAATTGTATTGCTCTTGTAGGAAATCATCTCTAGATGATAAGAACCCTCGGAAAATTTGTATTGACTCATTTTGATTCTCGATTTAATTCATATATCGATTTTTCAACGGGTCTCTTATCGTCAAGAGAAGGTAAACATTTTTTATATTTTTTAATTTTATATGTGCATTATATAATTCGTAATTATTCATCGTACATTGTAAACCTATTTATTTTGTTTGTTCCTATCCGAAAGTTGAGTATAAACCAACGAAATCGTCACCGACTTCCTTGTACTACCGTCTATATGTACAGCACCTTTATGATTTAATGTGATACCTTATTATTAAATAAATTCGACAGTATAAAGAATAAAGTTTATAAAAAAAAGAGACGATGGTGTTACTTCGACTCGTCTGACGATCGCAGTTTTCATATTTTACTTTAAGAGCGGTTTAATAAAGAAAATAAAGAATAAATGAAAAGTATCTTTTTGAAAAGCGCGTTTTATCTTTCTAGAATAGAAGTTTGGAAATGAAGGGTGAAAACGCAGAAAAACGGATTGAACGAGTCTGAATCGGCATCTTTTACCAGTTCCGACTCGGCTGAAAATTCCGAGTCAGGAAGTCGTTAAACTTATATCATTTTGTAGTTTATGTGATTTGTAACTTCCTTTCCGATATTATGACAATAGTCATGGTCATTTAAAGTGTAAAATACAAACTAGGCTTGATTATATGAATTGTGAGCTTTCGAAGGTTAAAAAAGCCGATTCCGGAAGCCACTCGCTTAATCTTTTTTTTCTGAGAAGAGACATAAAGTTGCTTTGCAATTGTAAAAAGTTTATTTCATAATAGTTGTAAAATTGAATGTTGCCTAAGAACCTAATAATTTAGACTCTTTTGTAGTGGCGTGTGGCCTTGGCTCCAGTTTTGCTATCGGATAAGTGCTGGAAAAAGAAAAAAGGAATTCAATAGTTAGAATTTTAAAGAATGAAAATAGTGAAAATTAGTTTTTTCAATGATTAATGCAAAAAAAAATTTTTTCATTATTATACTTACAACTGTGATACCATTGTCCAGGAATTCGTAGACTCGGACAGATTTGTTTCCGCCGGGAAGGTCAGTTTCAGTGGTGAATTTATCGCCGTCTCTTGTTGTTACACTCTGAAAAATGAAAAGTTTGTTTAATCGTTTATTTTTTTATTCAGATATTCTAGTATTTGAAAAGGTTATTCATATATTCTGCTATTATAATTAATTTTTGAAAAAATCTAGATTTTAATGGTTCTTTTTAAGTTTTTATTTAAATTATTTTAGAATTGGATATTATTATAAATATTACGTGAAACATTTTTGTACTAGAACCTCAACAAGAATTTGTATAAAACCTAACTTGAAATTTTTTACAGATTTAAAATTTTAATTTTTTAAAGATTTAAAAGTTTAACGTAAATTAAAATAGAGAGTAAAAATTATTCTTTTGTTTGTTGAATTGAAGGGTGTCACGGACATTGTGGTAAAAGGATATATCCCAATTCGATTTGGAAGTGGGGTTTTTAAAACTCGTGATTTTTCATAACCATTGCATCAAAAAGTGGCCACAAGCCATTTAGAGTTTGGCGAAATATACTTTAAACACTTCGGCTTCATAGCCGAAACGTTGCGTGTTCGATTCTCGCTACCTCCACTTTTTTATTTTTTACTTATTAAAATGTTTATAAATATAATCACCTTCAATAGTCTTTCAAAATTATGGTAATAATAATTTTTATACGTATTTTTATTATTATAAGTGATTTTTGAAACTTTACCATGTTTTTCGCAAAAAAAAAATTATTTTCTATGAATGTTTTTTTTCATGCGGTTTACGAATTATATTTAAAATTAGAAGTATGAACGAGGTTTTTTAACCTCATAGTTTATCAGATAAACTATCAGTTTTTACAAAAACAAGATATTTTAAAAGTGTATTGGAAAACACGCCTGATTTTTTTCCATTGAAGAAATGTTAGCTTCGGAAGGTACGAAATATGAATACAGTCTTGACCTGGAGGATAGTATTTTATTTTCCAATTAACAATTTCTGGTTTAAAAAACCTCGATCATAATTCTAATTTTAAATATAATTGGTGAACATTATGAAAACAACATTTATAGAAAGTACATTTATTGGTGAAAAACGTGAAGTTAAAAAAATCAGTTTTTCTGTGAAAGGAGGCATTAAAAAAAATGATTATTTGCATAATTTTTGAAGAATATTGAAGGGAAAAAATATATAAACATATTAATCAATGAAAAATAAAGTGAAAAAGGACAGGCGGCAAGAATCGAACATGCAACGTTACGGATGTGAGGGCAAAGCGCTACTGCCTGAGCTACCGGCAAATTAATACTCAAGTAATGAGCTTTCATTACCAAAATTATGAACCGAAACTAAAATTGACAATTGCCGGTCTCCCCTTGTTAGCCCAGTTTAGTGATAGACAAATGTTAGAAAAAGTTGCAAGAATGGAAGGCTTTTCAAATTCACAGAAGCCTTCATGTTTTAATGTCTTTAATTTTCAGTTATTTAGAGTTTAAAAATTTATAATTATGCTAATTATGGAATATTCCCGAAAAAAGGCTTTTATTAAAAACTTTCCACATTTTTAAATAGTTGTTTCTTACTAAAAATGTTATGAAAACGACATAAAAATTGTTTTGTTTTAATTTCTACATTAAAATTAATTAGGAAGAAAATAAATTTTCGACAAAATAAGCACAAAAAGATTAAAATTGATGAAATCCTTTCACTGAACGTGGAATTTGATGACATTCCAACGTTTGAAGTTTAAAAAAATATGAATGAGACGTCCCCATACATTTGAGTGAAATTGTAAATGATGTTCTAAATTTAATTTTCAATATTTACCCACATATTTAATAGTTTTAGGAAGATCAAAAAATCACTTTATTCACCTTCATCGTAACTCCATGGGGCATCGTTTCATCATAAGGTACACCCAGTTTGAAGGTAGAAGTAGTGCTTTTTCCCTCATTGGTGACAGTGATGACAAAATCATCTCCAGATTCCTGGACTTCAAGAACCGGCTTGCTTTTGGCAAAAGTTGCAGCTTTATCGGCTTGTTCGCCACCAGACACTGTCCTCAAATATTCTTCAAAACCTTCGCTCTTCTCATGTTCGTACTTTCCAACAATCTGCACCATTTTTGCAAATTTGATATTTAAATGTAAAAATTGAAAGAAATTTTGTTTCACAACCGAACTTTTTTCACTTCCAGACCTTCACTGGGCTCAACAAGTTCTAAGACCTCTGGCGAATCAACACCGGCTTTTATAAGCTGCAGCAGCGCCTGATTATGCAATGACACTATATCTCTTCAAGTCTGCCGAGGAGGTTGATCCTCAGATTAAAACCTATCGGCTCGGCTTATAGGGGGATTTGAACCCTGGCCCCCACTCGGTTGTCCAATCTCTTTCGATTTATCTGACGCATTCATTGCTAACATTGTGAATCGTAAATCGTCAACGATTTTAGTGGAGTGGGTAGTGCAAGACTGCAGATACCAAGAGGAAGACCTTTCAAAACCGAGACAATGAGGCTAAAACATTGCCCCATTTGGACCAAGCGAAGTCTTCTTAAGTAGACTTCGAAGAACTCTACTTGGAATGAGAATTCAATTCATCAGTTAATCTTGGGAGAATAAAAAAGACATCAATTTTGAACCAAATAGTGGAATTTTCAAGCTAAAAAGACCAGCTTTCTACAAAACAGTTGAATTTTCAATCAAATAAGTACTTTTTAACCAAAAAGATAAATTTTCAACCAAGAAGATTAATTTTCTGCTAAAAAGACGAATTCTCAACAAAATGCATACATTCTTTAGCAAACAATTTCATTTTCAATCATAGGATTATTTTTTTTACCCAAAAAGACGAATTTTTAACAAAGTGCGCATACATTTATAACCAAGCAGTTGAAAAAAAATTAATTTCCCATAAAAAAAATCTAGAAAAAAGTTGAATTTTCTATACAAAATAGTGAATAAAATAAAATATGAGAGCTTATAAAGTTGAAGACCCACCTATTGGGGTGTACCGTAACATACAAATTTGAGAAAATGAAAGACCCCGGAGGTCCTATTTTTTCCTTTTTACATAAAAAGCAACTGTGTACCATTTGCATCATATAACAACAATTTAGATCAGATTTGCCAAAATTGCCCAGAAAAGCCGAAAAGCCCATGTTTTTCTTGATTTACGCAAAATTGGTTGTATTGAAAAAGTGTTTAAATAAAATCTGTATATCTCTATGAAGTCCATCTTTTTTGTTGTATCATTTTTTTTATATTTAAGCAACCGTTCTCGAGAAAAATTTTAAAAAGTGTGAAAAAAGGAAAAATAAAATATTTGATATTTTTCAAAATCAGTGGGCATTTCTAACCTCACTCACTAGTAGACTCCATGAAAATATAAATGACCATCCTCGACCCTTAAACATCTTAAAAATCCTAGCTCGTTAGTTCTTAAAGAGACTCTATAATTATTACAAAATAGAGGATTTTCAAAAATACTTCATTTTTGGTCGTTACATCTTTTCCCTGATAAAAATTGCGATAAATGTATCTAACCCATACTCGAGAATCTATCAATAAATTACTGTCACATGCGGGCTTCGAAACTTCAAAAGCGTGGGAACATGTTCAGTTAATGTAAATTCAAAAATTTAATTTAGAAAAAATATCTTAAAACTAAAAATAATTCACGAAAAAACAACTGAAAACTTGATATAAACAAATATACAAACTCAATTAAAAAAAAAAGATTTGCAATGTACACTTGGACAAATTAATTTTTTTCCTCATTTCCATTTCCCAATGCACTGCAGAGTAACCTCAGGGTGTCTACTCAAATCATAAAAACAATTCTCTCACAATTCTACGTTTTTTCCGCAGGTGCCATTTTTCACAGCACGTAGCCATTAAAATATTTCCCATTTTTTCAAAGAATCGACTCGGAATATGTCTGCAATTTCGCGAGCATATTATAAATAATGTTTTTTTCTGTCATGATAAATATATAAATGTATCAAAATAGTATGTAATATATAAAATTAAAATTACTGCTTTTTCATTTACGAAAGTAACTTTATGTTAAACGATAACTGTAAGTGAAAAAGTGGACAAAAAGTCAGGGCATATTCTAAGAATCCAAGGGGCAGTATATTAACCAAAAGGGCAGTGTTAAACGAAAAACGGGCAGTATTGATTTTTTTTAAATACTAAATAATTAATAATAAAATAGGTATTAAATAATATGTGTATTTATATAAATATTTTCGCTAAGAAAGAGTATTTCATTATATCATTGTAAAACTTTACTGAATTATTACGCAAAATATTGTCAAAACATTTCTGAAAAGACCGACTACCTAATTCTTGGCCTACATTACGAAATTATAACTTTAAGGAGTTTAATTACCATTTTTTTATCATGTCAAGAAGGCGAATCGTTCATCGGGCAGTATTAACATTTCCTTAAAATATACCCTGCAAAAGTTGAATTTTAAAGAAAGAACATAACTTTCTAGTATAATTCAAAGAGGTTATTTAAAAAAATAATAAATTGTTAACAAAATTAGGTTTGTTTAGTTGAATTAATTATCATAATATATGTTCAGAAACAGGTTTTCACATTTATTAATTAGGCTATAGTATTCAGGAAATACCACTAATTTGCGTTATTATGAGATAATAATTTTTTCAAACAAATAAAAATTGTGTGAGCAATGAATATTGAATATACAACTAAAATTAATTAATTCAGTGCATTCAGAAAATAAAATTAAATAGCGATATTACAAGATATAAATTGTTTAAACAAATGAAAATTGTTGAAACAATATTAATTATATTTGGAAAAATTAATATTTAGGCTAAAATGTTGATACCTATTTAAAAAAAACTATCGGAAAAGTATGATTTTCTCTAGCTTTCTCCGTTCAAAAATTGGATTTAAGCAATAATAAATTGTTTTAACAATAAGAAAACAATTTAAATAAACCACAGTATAAATAAAATACCCTTAAATTGCGACATTCTATGGAAATAAAATTGTTCAAATTAACAAAAAATGTTTAAACAATAAAAAATTATTAACAAATACATAAAAACTTGTAATTTTTTTGTTCATGAGCATCTATGAAAAATAAAAAAAAATTAATAATAATTAGGAACAATGGTGGATTCGCAATCCTTGAAGAGCTTTCATGAGGTCATGAAAGTATAGCCTATACTTTATCATACATTCTCAAGTTTTGGACGGAATTTACAAAAATGTGTTTTTTCCCTTTGCTATTCTTATATGAAACTTCAGGGCACCTGCTAATATTAAAAAGACAAGCATTTACTTTTTTTGGGAACCTAATAAAATGGAGGAAGGCGTGAAAGAAATTCGAAACTTTTATTTTTTGGCCCACACTAGTACATCATATTAGTATCATAAATAATGAAAATTTCCACACGAATTTAATCTAAGAATCTTATCTTCAAGTCCCACAATCTGATTTTATAAAAATGTATCTTGACTCGAGGGCAATGCGAAATTTATTTATATGTATGTGCTGCGGATACGGAGGCATTATATTCACATCCTATAATACTTATACTACAAAAGAACAGTGGTCCCTAATTCAATAAAATCTCCGTATAAGGGGCTGCATATTCTTAATGGGAATAAGCTCATTCATCCCGTATAAAATGGCATCACGTGACTCGATCGTCTAGGCCTTTGATGTATAGTCATCACTGACAATTAACTTTCAATTCAAGGCCGCACATACAGTTTCAAATCCTGCATTGCTGCCTCGGGAACATTTTTTTATTAATTCCCTCAATCATTCAAGTTGACCTAGGGTGGTCTAAAGTTAGACCTAAGATATTTTATACAAACATACTAGCATCATCAATCGCGATTTTTGCAGATTTCAGATACGTTAAATCAAAAGTTCAACACAAAAGTTTATCTTCAACCAAAAAGTTGAATTTTCAACCAAAAGACGAATTTTCAACAAAGAAGTTGAATCCTCAACCCAAAAATGTTAATTTTCAACCAGTTGCACTCTTAACTGAAAAATATGAAATTTTACTAAAGGAGACGAATTTTGTACAGAATAGTTTCTACCAAGATTATTTTTTTAACAAGAAAGACAAAAGTTCATCTTCAACCAAAAACTTTATCTTCAACCAGAAAGTTCAATTTTCAGCCAAAAAGACGAATTTTCGACAATATAGTTGAATCCTCAACCAAAAAATATTAATTTTCAACCAGTTGCATTTCTCACCAAAAAATTTGAAAATTTTACCAAAGGACAGGAATTTTCTACAAAACAGTTTCTACCAAGAAGATTAATTTTTAACCAGAAAAGTTGAAAATTTTACCAAAGGAAAAAAATTTTCTACAAAATAGTTTCTACCGAGAAGATTAATTAAAAAAAGACACCAAAGTTTATCTGCAACCAAAAAGTTGAATTTTCAATCAAAGAAGACGAATTTTCAACAAAATAGTTTCTACCAAGAAAATTTAATTTAAAAAAAGGCACCAAAGTTTATCTTCAACCAAAAAGTTGAATTTTCAATCAAAGAAGACGAATTTTCAACAAAATAGTTTCTACCAAGAAGATTAATTAAAAAAAGACACCAAAGTTTATCTTCAACCAAAAAGTTGAATTTTCAATCAAAGAAGACGAATTTTCAAGAAAATAGTTTCTACCAAGAAAATTAATTTAAAATAAGGCACCGAACGAAAAATATTAATTTTCAATTTTGAATTTTAACCAAAAAATTTGAAAATTTGACCAAAGGAGACGAATTTTCTATAAAAAAGTTTCTACCAAAAAAAGACGAATTGTCAACAAAATACATGAATTTTCATGAAAATAGTTACATTTTCAACCAAGAAAGATAAATTTTTAACAAAAAATGTAATTTTTGATATTTCAACTAAAAAAGATTTTATTTTAAATCCAAATGAGTTGAATTCATCCAAAAAGGACAAGTTCTCAACATAGTATTTGAATTCTCAAGCAAACCAGACTAATATACAACCAAACAGTTCCATTTTTAAACAAAAGATTTTCTACCATTTCTACCAGAAGAAAAAAATTGCCTTAAAATCTTCCAGATTTTTACAACATATTTAGACATTTTTTGAAATCTTTTTACATTTTCTTTAAAAATGAAAAATCATAAGAAAATGTCCTAGGAATTTTAATAAAAGTTTTTTATTTTCTTGCACACTTTCATAATTCTTAAAAACTTCAAATTTTTTTTTCAACATTTTCGAAAATTTACATTTTTTCATTTTTTGAAACATTTTCATCATTTAAACTATTTTTTTATCTTTTTAAAATGGAATTTTTTCTGCAATTTTGCAATCTTGCAAAATTCCAAAATTTTGCTTTAAAATCTTCTACTTTTTTTTCGAATTGTTAAGAAATAGTTTGAAATCCTTTTCAATTTTCTCTTAAAATTAATTTTTCAAACAAAAAAAATTATTTGAAATTTTCCACGGTCTCTAAAAAAAATTTGTATTCTCTTGAAAAATTTCAAAGATCAGAAAATAAACAAAATTTTAAAGAGAATTCGTTAGAAATTTTTGAAATCTCTTCAAAATTTTGATTATTTTCTGATCTTTTCAACACTTTTAAAACTTCTGAATATCTTTTGAAAAAATGCAGTTTTCTTACAAATTTTCGAATACTGCAAAATTAAAAAAATTGTCTTAAAATCTTCCAGATTATTTTTCGAGATGTTTTAAAATCTTCAAAACTTAAAATTAATTTTTTATTATAAAAACCTAAATCATAAAAAATTTTCCCAGAAATCTTATTGTCGGTACCGAAATTTTATTTACCTTTACTGACAGTGTGGTATTGAATTCAGGTCTACCTATTACCCTATATATACCTATAATAGGTATATATAATACCTATTTCTCAATTTTCTTGAATTCTTTTCCAATCTATTTTAAGATTTCAAGACATTGTTTAATAGATTTTAATAATTTTAAAGGATTAACATTTTTTGGGGTATTTAAAAAATTCCAAGGAATTTTCAAGAGCTTTAAAAAATGTCATAGGATTTCAAAAGATTTCGAAGGATTTGAAATATTTTAGGGTGTTTCAAAAGATTCTAAGGTATCTTCTAGGGATCAAAAAATTTTCAAGGAATTTCCAATGGTCACAATGATTTCAAGAGATTTAACAAAAATCTTGGGGTTTTAAAGAATTTCCGAGAACAATGATTTCAAGTGATTTCAAAAGCTCTCAAGGTATTTCAATACATTTTCTAGGACTTTAGGAAATATCAGATTTCATATAATTTCACGAGATTTTATCACATATTAATGGATTTGAAAGAATGTAATCTATATTATATTATTATATGTATTATAATTCAAGGTAACATCAAAGATTATAGGATATTTTAAAAGACTCCAAGGAATTTCTAATTGATTTCTATAATTTGAAGGGATTTCAAAGAATTTAAAGATTTTATAGTATTTTCCAAGGATTTTTTAAGAACTTAAAGCAATTTCAAGGGATTTAAAATATCTTAGAGTATTTTTAATAGATTTCAATAATTTTAAGTGATTCCATAGCATTTTTAAGATTTTAGGGAATTTAAAAAATCCCAAGGAATTTTCAAGAGCTTTAAAAAGTTTCAAGAGTTTTGAAAAGATTTAAAAGGATTTTAAATATTTTAGGGTATTTTTTAAACATCAGAAAGAGTTTCAACAGCTTTAAAAAACTGCAAGGGATTTCAAAAGATTTGAAATGTTTTAGAGTGCTTTAAAAGGTTCCAAGGAGTTTTCAATTGATTTCAATAATTTGAAGGGATTTCAAAGAATTTTCTGGTATTTTCCAAGGAATTTTCAAGAGCTTAAAACAATTTCAAGGGATTTAAAAAAATGTAAGGATTTAAAATATATTACAGTTTTTTAATAGATTTTAATAATTTGAAGTGATTCCAAAGCATTTTATAGATTTTAGGGTATTTAAAAAATCCCAAAGAATTTTTAAGAGTTTTAAAAAGTTTCAAAAGATTTGAAAGGATTTTAAATATTTTAGGGTATTTTTTTAAACATCACATGGAGTTTCAAGAGCTTCAAAAAATTGCAAGGGATTTCAACAGAATTGAAATATTTTAGAGTGTTTTAAAAGATTCCAAGGAATTTTCAATTGAATACAATAATTTGAAGGAATTTCATAAGATTTGCAATATTTTAGGGTATTTTGAAAGATTACAAGGCATTTTCATTATATTAACAAAATTTCAAAGAATTTCCAAGGATTTTGAGAGATTTGAAAACATTGTCATGAAGTTTTAAAGAATTTTCTAGAATTTCGGAAGATATGGAAGTGTCAAAGATTTGAAGAGATGTTCAAATATTGTTTAATTACATCCTTTTGAATTGCCTTCAATTCTTTAAACTCATTTTAAACTTACTGAATTCAATGATTTTGTCATATTTTTAATTGTTTTCAATTCACTTGATTTTTTTTAAATTCATCTTGAATTTTTATACATTTCATCGAATTCTTCTCATTTCCCTTATATTCATCTAAACTCACTCCAATTTCGCTGAAATCAATGAAATTTTTTGGATTTTGTTCAAATTTATTTGAATTTAACTTGAATTGTTTTAAAGTCTTATGAATTCTGTTAAATTTAAACGAACATTAATCATATTATTAATGCACATTGGTCACTTTCTGGGTTAAAAATTAGTTACTTTTTTCAAGTAAATTAGACTAATTAGGCTAAATTAGTAAATTGGGCCCTGAGAATAATAAATGTAAATGGTTTTATTCCCTTTATAAGAGATTCCATATTAAAAAGGTTACAAAATTAAAATTTTGATCCTTGAATATTAATGGTCAGGGAAAATGAAAAATTAGTCAGGGAATAATTAGAGAAAAGTCAGAGAATTTTGAAAATAAAGTTTGCGGACACCCTGAAAAAGCTAAGTTTTTCTTTGCCGTAAGGTTGTATGGAATATTCATTGTTGGTTGAATGGCGAAACAGGAGATACATTTCCAAACAATTTTTAATTTGCACCTATTCAGAACTAAATTTAAAAACGATTAAAATTTGTATTTAAAACACTTATATATGATTAATTTTAAGCACTTGGAATTTTGCAATATGTGGTCAGATTTTATCTTGAGATCTCTGCACTGGAACAATGATCATTTTCGATTTGTAACTCTTTATCTCTTTACTGATTACACGTACAATTGCTTATCATTAGTTACGTGAAAAAACATCAAATTCGAGAGACAATTAGATTCTTAAATATTGTATCATTTTCTCAAAATTGAAAATACTTTTTTAATAATAAAATTAAAAATTTGAAACGTTTACAATAAGAGAAAAAATTGATAAATTATGAACTTATTAGATGCAGAGAAGCGAACTAGAATACAATTAGCCTTGCTTCACTGCATCTTTAATCTAAGACCTCTAAGTCACCAATCACGTCTTGTTGCTTTAATTCACTAATTCTCCATTAATTAACTAGTTAAAATAATAACTAGTTGAATTAGTCACTGGAATCAGCGATTTCAATTCAACCCAGATGAAAATAAAATCGAAAGAAATAAAATCGCTGAAAAAACAAATATTTCCATAAGTTAAATTCCTTATTTCATACGTTTAAATAACAAATTACAATAATTTTGTATACATCTCACAATACTTAGGATGTGGAGAGGTTTTTAGAGCTTAAATTTGAGTTCATATCAATTGTCATCATATCGAGAGATAAAATTCAAGTAAGGAGAATTTGATAAAAGGTTCTGAATCAACTTTACTTTTTTTATGTTTGATATGTCTTTCTCCTTTGCGAGAAGATAAAGTGCTACAAATAAACGGAGTATGTTGACTTCCTCTTATTGAAACAAGAACTCAAGTATTGCAACGTAAAATTTTTGTTGGTAACAATTCAGTATAAATTGTTTCTTGCCAAAAAAAGAACAAATCCTATAGATAGTACATAATGACAAAAATTTTCCCAATAATAACTGGATAATCTATAATGCAAGAATGGTATTTTAATTATTTGCAGATGTTTTGGATTTAAAAAATACATCATCTTGAATGACGTAATGATAATCCGATTTGAAGAAATGCTTCCTAAATTCCACGTCCATTATTCATTGCGTAGTTATTTTAAGAATTCCGAAGAATTTTATTGTATTATAATTTCTTGCAATCTAGTCCTGAATACTTAATTTTTGATGTAATGAAGCAAATATATTTTTAATTTATTTAAGAAAACGTGTATTATCTTTTCGAAAATCATTCCAAGAGAGCTCGATAAGATAAAAATTTGGACATTGGAATTATTGAAAGGATATTTCTAATCAAGCCGATATCAATTTCTTATGCGAAATTGATTCGTGCATTTGCCAAAGTCTAGATTCCAAAAACACGCAAGATTGCGAAACTGATAATTTGACAAGAAATTCAGATTCTTGAAAATTTTCAAAGATTAGATCTGAGGTTAAATTAAATTCGACTGAATCAAGGTAATATTATAACGAAGGAAAGATTTTTATTTTCAAAAACATTTGAATTCAACAAAAAACGATGAAAAATTTAACAAAATACATACACTTCTAACCAAATAGTCGAACTTGCAACCAAGAAGCTTAATTTTCTAAAAAAAATACGAATTTTCAACAAATTGCATCAATTTTGAACCAAACACTTGAATTTTTAAACTAAAAATATAAATTTTCAATACAAAATGGTATAGTTATAATTTTCATTTTAAAACATTAATTTTGAAGTGGAACATCTTTTGGGACTGGAATGAATTGAAAAAACGACCAACCGCACGAACGCGTGCGGCGATTCACAATTGTTCTAGACTCCTTTTCGATATCCCCACTACTGCCACGCTAACCAAAGCATCTATATACACACTAGGGTTGGTCTAAAATAAATACTTGTGGAATTCGAAATCGCTACAAGGCGGAAAAGTAGCGTATTGGGGTCCTAAAAAAGTACAATTACTTTGGAATCGATCGATATGCAGCTTAGTTACCCGCGCTCGAAAAAAAGGTTTCAAAAATTTGTTGTTTGCAGAGTTTTTAAATTTTACTGAGTTTCAATTTTTTTTACATACCTGGAGGTCACAAAAGTCTTTTCAATTTTTTTCGGGCTTTAATCTATCATTTTCTGAGAGATAATTCCTATTTAATTTACCATTGTTTTCGGATTTATTTTTAACACGTTTGCAAATAGGAGAATTATTTCAGGTACATGAAAACTGACAAAAAGTGACAAAAGTGAAAAGTGACAAAAATGCATTAGAAACAAAATCCTCAAGACCCAGGAATCAAAAGTGGCAATACAGCGAATTTATAAAATTTTGATTTTAATATTTTGTGAACTTATCTTCATAACTTGTAGTTTAAACATTTTTGTGAGCATGTGTGAATTTTTTACACATACTCTAGAAATACACTAGAAACGAAATCCACGAGACCCAGAAATCGAAATTGGTAATACAGCGAATTTTTAAAATTTTGATTTTTGTATTTTATGAACTTATCTTTATAGCTTGTAGTTTAAACATTTTTCTGAGCATGTGGGGGGTTTTTAGACATAGAAATACGCTAGAAAAAAAAATCGACAAGACGCAGGAATCGAAATTGGAATGACAGCAAATTTTCTTATTTCGGAATTTTGTATCTAACAGAATTAATTGTTTTTATTTATAAGTTTAACATTTTTCGAAATTGCATGAAAAAAAATTGGGTGAAATTGCATGCACAAAGAACGATGCCTTCTTTCAGTTCGAAAAATAATTGCATCTAAGGAAATCAGGTTCACAGGTAACTTTTTAAATTCAATAAACACCGATTCAGCATTTTTAAAAGTTGCTGTTTTCAATTAAGATTCCTGGATCTTGTCGACTTTTTTTCTAGTGTATTTCTAGACTTAAAAATTCCACATAAGCTCGAAAAATGTTGAACTTATAAATAAAAAAATTAGTCTGTTAGATACAGAATTCCGAAATAAGAAAATTTGCTGTCATTCCAATTCCTGGGTCTTGTAGATTTTTTTACATTCTCATCATAATGAGAAAGTATTGGTTTTATGTGAAAAATGACTTTCGCGGATTCCATCAAATGTCGACGTTTTGAGGCCCCCTGAGTCAGAAAAAATGGTTTTTACGTCGGTGTCTGTCTGTCTGTCGTTGTCGTTGTCGTCGTCGTCGTCGTCGTCTGTATATCGGATAACTTTTGAAAGACTAATCGGATTAGATTGTGCTTTGGCACACAGTTTCAGGGGGCAAAAAGAGGAATCGAGTTCGTTAACCAGCCATTTTGGATAAAAATTCAAAAAGTTAGAGCATTTTCAAAAATTTTTAGACCACTTTTTTTCAAATTTCAAAATTATATGTGCGGGCGCTTATAGTACTCGAAAATCTAAACAATTTATCCTTACGACTTTTTTCGATAAAAAGAAAATTGTCCGAGTTACAGCATTTTCAAAATCCCCCCAAAAAAGCGAAAAGTAACATTTTCGGCCAAAAAACGCACGATACGAAAAAAAGTCAAGATAGGAAAAGTGTTTCTTTTCGCACGTCCTACAAGATTATCATAACGACTTTTTCAATTTTCTTGAAAAATCGAAAATTCATATTTTTATTGCACAAGAAATAATGAAAAATCAAAAAAATCAATTTCACGGTCAAACTATGCAAGATACGACAAATCATGACTGGACTAAAATTGTGCATTCAAAAAAGATCTACACATTTCTCATGAGTCACTTTTTGATAGGATGTGTAGTTTTTGTTTTATTCGTAAAAAATAACATTAACAGTGAAAAAATCGGCCCGATAAGCGGGCACATTCAAACAATTTATTCTGACTGAAAATCTGACTTTTATTTCAGAATGCGTTTTGATCTTTATTTACTAAAATAATTGCTCTGAAAAAATTCGACTATTACATTTATATTTGAAGAACTATGCTCCAAATAGACGAAATTAATAAGTAAATATATATATATATTAAAAAAAAAAAAAAAAAAAAAAAAGAC
>CAKNYM010050077.1:196299-252373 GCA_932195095.1 Andricus curvator
CCCCCCCCCCCCCCCCGTGACAGAAGTTTTCGTGGGTCTACCGTTAGAGCTGGACTCTCCACTATACGGTGAATCACTCCTTAACTTGGACATGATTTCGACTCGCAAAACAAATTTCGCGCATAAAGGTGGTAGTTGGGTGTACAATCTAAACATGAACAATACAAAGAATAAAGTAGCCTCGGACTGGACTGAAACTTTGATTGACTAAATGCATACACACGGTAAACGTAAAGTTTGAGTTTCAGGCGATGAACGGAGGCTGGGTGTTTGGAATGCTAGAGGAGTGAATGATCTTAAAGTAAGAGAACTACGAGAAACTATGCATGCTAGGAAACTAGATATTTTATGTGTACCTGAGACAAAGAAAAAGGGATGCGAAAGTAGAAACATAGAAAATGGGGTGTTGAAAAGCGGTTTTGAAATATGGTTAGAAGTAGATAGGGAATCACATGGTAGTCAAGGCGTCGGTTTGATTATGAATGAAAAAGCAAGGTATATGTTCCAAAAACGACTTAAATACTTCTTTTCTTCCCTTTTCAGATAGTTGGAAAAAAATCTTTCTGATTGTAGGATTTATTATAAAGATACGGAAATATACGCTAAAGTAAAGGAATTACCTTCTTCATTTTAAATCAAATACAACTTTAGTCATTTTTATCTGAAGAAGATTGAACATAACATATGGTCGTTGCGAACTTTTGGGTTTCTATTATACGATGAACAGAAACGAGCGTGAAGCGCGAGGTTCACATGATGATCATACCAAATATCGAGCGCGAAGCGCGAGTGTCGTGATGAGAATGTGTTCCTTAAGGTCGATAGAACCTTAAGTAAATTAGTTCTTATTTTTATGTAAAACTGACATAATTAAACCAAAAGCAGGTCATAACGATGAAGCTTACTAAGAGAGTATTAGCCTGCGAAGCGCGCAATAGCGAGCACACGAAGTGTGAAAACCTAGACGACAAATGTGTCCGAGCGCGCAGCGCGAGGTGAATGCATTATCGAGCGCGAAGCGCGAGATAAACACATAATCGAGCGCGAAGCGCGAGATGAATACCTAATCGAGCGCGAAGCGCGAGATCCATCGGGTGCGCGCCGTAGGCGCGCTGAAACTTGCGAGCGAAGCGAGCCGCGCGCGAAGCGCGCGATGAGAATGTGCCCGCGAAGCGGGCAGATTTTTTCTAGTGTATTTGTATGTTTGAAAAACCCACACATGCTCACAAAAGTGTTTCAACTACATGTTATGAAGATAAGTTCACAAAATACCAAAATCAAAATTTTTAAATTTCGCTGTATTGCCAATTTCAATTCCTGGGTCTTGGGGAATTTTTTGCTAATGCATTTTTGTCAATAAAAAGTTTTCATGTAGCTCAAATAATTCTCCTCCTATTTTCAAACACGTTAAAAAAAATTTCCGAAAACAATGGTAAATTAAATAGGAATTATCTCTCAGAAAATGATAGATTAAAGTCCGAAAAAATTGAGAAGACTTTTTTGACCTCCGGGTATGTAAAAAAAAATTGAAACTCAGTAAAATTTAAAAACTCTGCAAACAAGAAATTTTTGAAACCTTTTTTTCGAGCGCGGGTAACTAAGCTGCATATCGATCGATTCCAAATTAAGTATACTTTTTTTAGGACCCCAATACTCTACTTTTCCGCGTTGTAGCGATTTCGAATTCCAAAAGTATTTATTTTCGACGCACCCTAATACACACTCTCTTATGCAATCTCGTCAAAACTCATGATGATTCCACACGACAAATTTCAAAGTTACATAATCCATAAAAGTTTCACTTCTGCCGTGTGGCCCCACTGCCACACACTGATTTTTATTCTATTAAAAACACGAATCATCTACAAAACAGTTAAATTTTCTACCAAACTGTTGAATTTCCAAGACAAAAATTCGAATTTTCTGTAGAAAACCGTTGAATTTTCAACCCGAAAATATGAAGATTCAATAAAAAAGTTTATTTTCAACCAAGAAGATTAATTTTCTTTTGAAAAAGACGAATTTTTAACAAAATACATAAATTTTCAACCAAATACTTGAATTTCTAAGCTAAAATATTAATTTTTAACCATAAATGCAATAGTTAAAGTTTCATATAAAAAAATTCATTTTCAATACAAAAAAAAAACGAATCACAAAACAGTTGAATTTTCTACCAAATTGTTGAATTTCCAAGACAAAAAAAAATTTTCTATACAAAACTGTTGAATTTTCAACCTGAAATTTGAACAAAAAAGATCATTTTCAAACAAATAATTACATTTTTCAGAAAGTAGTTCAACTTTCAACCAATGAATTTTATTTTTAACCTAAACAGACTAATTTTTGACCAAATTGTTGCATTTTTAACCAAAAAATTCATTTTCTACCAAAAAGATGAATTAAAAAAAAAAGTTAATGTTTAACCAAACAGTTGAATTTTCAACTAAAATTATAAATTTGTAACCAAAAAAATGTTTTTGGGCCCCCCCCCCCCCAGACTAAGCCATTTATGCAAGGCTCCAAATATAAAATAAAGTGGCATTTATTGCCTTATTATATCCAATTTAAAAAGTTCTTTTAAATCATTGGAGGAGGAATCACAATCGCCCTCTCTGAAAGTTTTTCTGGATCCACCCTTGGACAGAATAGATTTAAAATATTCAATAAAGAAAATTGAAATATGTAAAATGACAAAAATATTGAAATGAAAAGATATCGAGACTGGGTCTACAATAATAAAACAGTTTTATTCATGACTGACGATAAATCAGATTTGGCATTTGACAAAATACTTAATGCAATATCTGCGTTTTTTTGGACAAAAGGCCTACGTTCGAAACAGCGTTCAAATCTTAAATTCCTAAACCCGTGCAAACTCGGTGTGCGCCACTTTCTTTAACGAACCTATATTCAAAATGCATAAAACATAAAACAATCAATAAGATTAATCGTAACTTCTAGTGTGAAGACAATAGACACGAACACACGTATTCACACTTCCCTTTTTAAAATTATCTTCTGTGTATAAATAATGTAATAAATAATAGTTGCATCTATTATAATAATTTACCTCACTTGTAGTCTTGTCTCGCAATTTACAGCGAATTCGACTCACATATCTTAGAATAAAATAAGCAAACCTTACTTTAGAAGATTAGACAACACAATTATAATTACACAAAAATTCTAAATCTCTGTTAAATATTATTTAATTAAATTAATAATATTATTTAAGATCATATATAAATCTTTAGATAGAGATTTTCCTTATATTTTACATATATTTTATCCTTATAAAAGGAGTGAAAAAAAGTCGAAGTCGCTGTAACTCAAGTGCCATTCAGTCGTTTGCTTAAATCAAATGAACATCCAACGTTAAAGCGTACGAGGTTTTTAAGTACACAGTACCTTAGAGTCGCTCTTTTGCCTACAATTTACAGAGACAAAATAGGAGAGGGATGAATGCTCCTATCGCAACAAAAACAGGTAACATTACTGAGGAATCGTCTATGGAATAGGGATCTGGAGTTCGAGGACCACTTGTGTGTCTGTTACGGACAATGGATTGTTCCTCATCATCCTGCATTCCTTGATACTCTTCCGGTTCCTGAGGAATAGGCCCCAGTTGAGGAACGTCTGAAAAAAGAGAATTTTTATTGGGAGTTTATTTGTACATTTGATTAATAGAATAAAACCCTACTATTAGTGACATTAGTCTCATTTTTATTATTGAATAAAGACTATTATAATAATCAGGCCTCGGAATCACATCAGAGATAAAAAATAGTGTCACAAATTTCAAAAATATTGCCAAAATAGTGTCATAAAATTGTTCAATTAATAAAAATGAACATCAATGTTCATGTAGAATGTTATTCTTTAGTCTATAAATTATACATATATAAGAAATATATAATATAATATAACAATATATCAGAAACTCCAATTTTTTGATTGAAAGTTCATTCTTTTCAGTTGAAAAGTATAATATTACATTTTTTGTTAAGAATTCATCTTTTTTGGTTTTAAAATTTTATTATTTGGTTCTAAATTGATTTTGTTGAAAATTTAACAATTACTTAAATTAAAAATTCAAATATTTTGTCGAAAATTCGTCTTTTTGACTTGATAATTCAACAATTTGATTGAAAATTCAACATTTTTGTTGAGCATTAATCTTTTTAGTTCGAAAATGTATCTCTTTCTGTAGAAATTTCATCTTTTTTGGTTAAAAAATAAAACTGATGGGTTAAAAATCAATCTGTTTGATTTGAAAATTAACTCTTTTGTTAAAAATTCACATTTTTGGGTTGAAAAATCATCTGTTTTGTAAAAAATTCGTATTTTTGGCTCGAAAATTGAACAATTTGGTAGAAAATTTTACTATTTCGTTGAAAAATTATGTATTTTGTTGAAAATTCATTTTGTTTTGTAGAAAATTAATTTTGTTTTGGCTAAAAATGCAACTATTTGGTTGAAAATTAATCTGTTTTAGTTGAGGATTCAAGTATTTTATTGGAAGTTTGTCTTTTTTTGGTCAAATCCAACTGTTTTTTTAATTTTAATTAAAATCTTTTATTTTTTAATAAAATAAAATTTGCACTAACATCACGTCCATTGTTCAAAATATTTACTTGAAAATTCATGTAATTTGTTTGAAAATTCCTCTTTTTTTTGGTACAAACTTGAATTTTGACTTGAAAATTGAACAGTCTTGTAGAAAATTTGTCTTCTCTTGATTGAAAATTAATTTTTTTTTTTAACTGAAACTTTACCTATTCTATTTTTGGTTGAAAATTTCTTATGAATAATTTCATGCATCGAAATCAGAGCGTGAAACAAATTCAAAAATCAAAATTCGATTTCCAAACTATCTCTCCTTTTCGGCTTATTAGAGAGAATTACATAAAAAAGGAAGGAGAAAAAAGGTTGAAAATAAAAAGTATTTTCTTAAAAAATTATCTGTTTTTGAGATAAAACTAATCCTCTTGGTTTTAAATTTAACTATTTAGTAGAAAATATATGTATTTTGTTAACAATTCACCTTGTTTGGTAGAAAACCGACTTTTTTTAAATGCAACTGTTTTGTTGAAAATTAATTTTAGTTGAGGATTGAAGTATTGTGTTGAAAATTCGTCTTTTTGGTTATATTTAAATGTTTTTTTAAATTTAAAATTGAAGTATTTTTTGTTTGTTTAAATATCAACTATTACATTTTTTAGTGAAAATTAGTATTTTCAGGTTGAAAATAAAACTGCTATGTGAAAAATTTATGTAATTTGTAGAGAATTCATCTTTTTGGTTGGAAATTCAGCTGTTTTGTTAAAAGATCATCTTTTTGGCTTGGAAATTCAACATTTTTGACGGCCCCTAATCAGGTATTGAGACAATTTGTAGCCAATTAGCGAAGAAGTTAAAAAATAGTATCTTTAGTGTCATTTTTTTCTCGCTAAAGTAGCAAAATGGTGTCATCGCTCAAAAAAGTGTCAAATAGTGTCAACAGTGTGGTGAGTCCAAGGCCTGCAATACTGTACAATATTATTTATAATTATTCGAAAAAGGTGTTTAGTACTTTTCTTACCATCAAGGTTTCCTTTAATCACAGCAATTGCATTTATCTTTGGATTATCTCGGTACCCCTGAAAAAATATTAATTTTGTAGATTAATTCAGTTTTACAATCAATATTATAAGTGGATCTTACTTTACCTTTATAAATTCAACTCGTATTTTTCCACCTAGTATGTCGGACTCTTCATCGTTGTAATATAATTTTCCTTTCTGTACAGTGAAGGGGACATATTCATCGTGAGCTGTTCCACGACCAACTCTTTCAAATATATCCAAATCTGTTACGACTGTGTGATCCCCATTCAGAACAACGTCAAAGACCTGTTGACAAATTTAACAATTAAGAATACAAGGATTATAACAAATTCAAAATTGTGAAAAATATTTGTACGTCTAAATGAAAAGGGTCCAGGTTTTCGCTATTGAGTTAACCAAAAAAGCATAATTTTCACAAACACAGTTGATTTTTAACAAAAAAAGATGCAATTTCTACCAAAATATATGAATTTTCAACCCATAAAGAACAATTTCCAGCAAAACAGTTGAATTTTCAACCAAAAAGAATGACTTTATTAAAAAATTGTTGAATTTTCAACAAAATAATAAAATTACTTTCAACTTCAGTTTATTGAAAATTTCCCGACTCTGTCCGGTTTCCCCTGACATTCCCTTACCAGTTTTAAATTTCCTGACTTTCTGGATTAACCTGACCTGTAGCAACTCTGATAACGCTAACATGAAGACCCTTTTCATTTGGACGTTTCATTTTAAGACAGTATAAAACACACTTTATGTCTGCCATATGTTATACAAATATATTTATCGCAATGGATCACAGATAATATTATCATTCGCAATTTCCTGACTACAGTGAATCATGTTTGTGGGACTTTCCCGAGTTGTAAATTGATTCTGTTGACGGAATTCATTTCAAATCGCGCAGATAATTTATGCTCAAATCACAAAATTATTTGCCACTCAAATATGTTTTTTTCAAAGGGAATAAGATTACACGTATCTTGCCGATTTGTCGAAAAATTAGTTTGGAAAAGTTATGTGCATTTAAATTTTAAAAATTGAATATGCGGATTATCAAAAAAATGGTCCAAATTTTTCTTAAAAATGTTATATTTTTTTTTGATAGAGTTTCTCGTCTACTTTCGAAATCCGTTGAAAATGTTTTTAAAAAGTTCAAACGTGACAAAATGACGACGGTTTTTCTGAAAGTATCCAAAGTCAATTTATTTAAAATTCCACCGTCTTTTCTTTTGATTTTTTTTCTATATTTGCCCTCATGTAATATTATATATATTAGAGATATATACATATATTATATATATTAGTATTAGAATTATTATTATATTAGTATATTATAGATATTCTGCCCTGTGTCCGAGCCTTGGTGAGAAGAGAGACTTTTTGTGTATTAAAAACGAACATTCCAGTTTTTTGCCAAAACGATACAAGATACGAAAAAAGTCCAAGGAATAAAACTGTTTTTCTAAAAAAGTTCTAGAAAAGTTTTAAACAAATAAAACATTATTTAAAAAATATTATCATATAAAATTAATATAAAAAATATTTATACAATCCTTTAAGATTTTCTTTTAACAACAGAATTTTATGGTGTCATAAAAAAAAACAAAGAAGAACATAAATTAACATTCTTAACCACTTTTACATGGAACTTTCTGCTTTGAAGTCGGCATTTTTGAAATACTCGATACTCTCTATTTTATCTAACATCATTATTTTTCCACAGAAACGTTGTTACAACTGTTAAATACAGTCCTTTTAGGTATTTCATCACAACGTAAATCGTATTGTTAAAAAAAAATCTTGAAGGATTTTATACATATTTTCGCAAAAACCTCGAAAAGAAACAATTTTGTTCTTCTGAATTTTTCATATCTTGTGTCGTTTTAGCAAAAAATATGAATTTTTGTTTTCCAAACAAACAAAAATTCTCTCCTCTTATCAAGGCGCTGGCATAGGGCAGAATATCATGAAGTATATACTCTGTTCATTAGGAAGAATTTGGAAAAAAATAAAGAGAAAAAAACTGTGGAATTTTGAATAAATTGACTTTGAATATTTTCAGAAAAACCGTCGCCATTTTGTCAATTTAAAATTTTTTAAATTTGTCTAACGCATTATGAAATAGAACTAGAAATTATATCAGACTCAGAAAGAAAAATATGAATACCTGTATTAGATTGAAAAATACCAAACCATGAACAAAAATTCAAACACCTATAACTTTGTCAAAACAAAAGTTTCAGCAAATCGATAATGTACGTGTTCACCATTTCGTCTTGTTTCCTTTGAAAACCAACATATTTGAGCAAGTCTTACAGTTTATAATATATTGAGGACAAGTGATTGTCCGAGTTTAAAAGTCTCAGACACTTGCAAATTTTGCAATTAGTGATTTGAGAATAAGATAATCGGAATCTACCATTTTTTCAATTCCTGGATTATGTAATTTATTTTAAAAAGTTTCAAATTTTATAAGTTTAAGGAACATTTAATTGAGACACTGAGAACTACAAATAGGTAAAACCCACCTTTGTCGAAAATCTTTTTTTTTCAGTTAAATACGTACAAAAAAAATTTTCATTTTGCCAAAAAACGTGGTTAAAGTTAAGGTGATTGTTGAGAAATGATTCTAGATTTCTAGATTTAAAACATTAAAAAATACACTTTCAAATAATTGGAAATTACAACTAAAGCTCATTTCGTTTTTCCTTCACTTAACTATGAAATTAAAAACAAAATATTTATAAATCTTGAAAGTATAGCTCATAAGAACTACTTGCCTCTATAGTTTTCTCAGAATTGTCTATTTTGAATCTTATCAAATTTTCAATCGCACATTGCAAAATTATATATTATATTAATTTCGTAATTTTGGCTTGTTAAAGAACAAGAAAACTTCATACTTCAGCATCACATATACTCCAAATTTTGTAAATATTTGTAGCTTCATATGAATATTAATGAATTCACAATAATGTCCATACATTTCCAGGAACTTTGCAATATTTTAAATAATTTTTCTTGTAACTTTACATACATTTTCGGCAAATTTCAAGACACTTTTTGTAAGTTTCAGGTAACTTTCAAGAATTCGATTTCCTAAGTTAAAGACCACGTCTCTACCTTATTCCCTCAGTTTCCTGAGTCAATGTTTCTAAAAAGCATCACTAGACTACTTCTTTTTTTAAGACTACACACTGATGAATTGATAAATAGCAAGAGAATGATTCACAGGAAGTTCTCTGGTTCTGATAAATTGGATGCAACACAAGTTTTGTCAACTCAAAGAAATGAAATATAAAATATTCGCACAACAAACACATTTAAGAAAAGCCGTGTGTACCGAAATTTTGGTACAAGTAGACACACTTTTTCGGTACGAACAGGGGGAACTGGAAAAGGGGCTATTTGTACCAAAATTTCGGCACGTATATAGCTGGATTTTTTCGGTACACGTAGACACTTCCTTTAAAAAATACATACCTTCATATTCGGTGAATTGAAATAAACTTCGCTGAATTTAAGTATCAGAACATATTCTCCATCATCGGTAATGGGCACATCATAGCCAAAAGTGCTGTGATGATACCGTTCGGTTTGATAAAGAACTTGATCACCAGCATTTGCCCTTCCGATAAGAAGTTGCTTCCCATAATCGGAAGCAGTGCCAACTTTTCCAGAAAGTGGATCTTTGGCATAACGAATGCCAAAACTGTCAGTATGGGCATCTCCTCCAGCATTAATCGCATAAATTACTTCGAGACATTCAACACTTGGTACGAGGGTACCAATTACAAATAACAACAATAAAATCAGACAACTCCAGCGTAATGCAGGCATCCTCGTGGAAGTTTTTTTGGTAAACATTTTCGAAATTCAGCTTATTTCGAGTGATAAAGATCCCATAACTCACAACCTTACAACAAATCTATGAGTGGAGAGGTTAGGTGTGCAGTGGAACATTTAATCGCTTTTTAAAACGCACTGCAAACAATTGTAGTTGTGCCTCGTTTTCTTTTGATCAATAGCTCCATTTGTGGTTAGGTTTCGTATATTTGTATTGGGCCTGCTCCGGCCTTTTAAATTTGAAACCAACACAGCATCGACACGTTGACTTAAACATGGACGCAAGAAAATGCCCGCCGTTGCCCGGCGAAGTGAAACGGTGAAAAGAGAAAAAAGTGGCGCTGATGTCTGGCGGGAAATTCAAAGATTGTTTATTTTAGACAATGTTTGATATTGTAATTATTTTATTTCGTTGTCTTTAAACTAAAAATTTTTCGAATTAAAAAATTTCATAATGCAATTATTTTATGTTGACTATTTTAAGTTAAGAATTGTTCCAATTGAAAAGCTTGACTTTTTAGTCCCTGATGGTTTAATTGTTTAAAAATTATTCCAATACATATGTATAGGTTTTGATCGTGTGACATATATATATACTTATTTTGGATTTTTTTTACAATTATTTTTCAATTTTTGGGATTATCCTGGCTGAAAATTGAAATTTGTGTTCCTTCATATTCGGATTGTAGAAGCGTTATCGATTTTTAAAGTTTCACTGCGCAAAGAGTGCAGATACAAAATCAAGGTCAAAGTGATCGTTACAACTGCAATGTAATGTACATGACATATACGTACGACATATACCTTTATTGGAAAACTATAAAACTGAACGAAAATTTTAATTTTTTCTACAAATGCGATGTTTGAAAACTTAAATTACAATATCTTTTCCAAATGTGATTTTATTTGTTTCTAATGTAACAAATGGAAACTTAAATTGACTAATTACTTCATACTGAACAATTAATTTTTCAACTTTTTCAAGCTCATATCAAACATGCTAATCATAATTAATTATATTTCTGATATAGTTTTCTTAAAATTTGGTTGTATTAATTCTTTAAATCTCACTATCATCATCCATCGCGCATAACATGAGCGTTTAACTTTTCGATTTGAGGGGAAAAATAATTTTTTATACAAAATAAAAATTTTGAATAACTATTTATGGGATCATTCACAAAATACGTGATACATTAAGGCCCCCCCCCCCATTAATTTTTAAGTAAAGGGCGTCTTTCAAAGTATCATTTTCTATGTTAAGTGCAATGGATAAAGCATATTTACTTTACATGATTTTATACAAACTTGTAAAAAAAAATTTTATCATTTTAAAAGATGTTTGGAATAACTTAACAAATATTTTATAAATTTTCGGAAGTCTTTCAAAGTTTTAAAATATTTGTAATCTCTTCAAAACTTCTTACATTCCTGTAAATATCTTTCAAACTGACTCGAATTATTTCTAAAATTTTGAAACGTTTTTCAAAAAAAAAAAATTGCCTTCAAATTTAACAGTTTTTTTCGACATATTTAAAAATCTTTTGAAATGTTTCGATATCTTTTCGGAATCTTATGAAATTTTTCTCATTATCTTGAAACCTTTCAAAATCTTTAAAAAGCTTCAAATTGTTATTTACAAATTTTCAAAAACTACATTCTGTTTGAAAATTTTTGAAATCATTTTGTCAAATTACAAATTATTTTCGAATTTTGGAAATCTTTTAAAATCTTCTTTAAATATTGTCTTAAAAATAATTTTTTCGAAATAAAAAATCAGTTAAAATTTTACCAGAATCTTAAGAACTTTTTTTATTATCTTGAAACCTTTCAAAATCTAAAAAAAACTTCAAAAGTTTTTTCGCAATCTTCAAAAATCTACACAATGTTTGAAAGTTTTTGAAATCTTCTAAGACTTAAATTATTTCCGAATCTTTTAAAAACTTCTAAAACATCGAAATATCTTTTTAAATACATTCAGTTTTCCTAAAATTGTTTAAAATCCTGAAAAATAAAAAAAAAATTACTTAAAACCCTCCAGATTATTTTTTGACATATTTGGAAATATTCAAAACTTGAAATTGATCTTTTAAATTAAAACCTACATAATTTAAAATCCTCTTATATATTTAATTATCAGTACCTCTAATATTTTACCAGTACCACCATTTTTTTCACCAGTACCGACAGTAAAAAGTTTAAAAATTATAGTGTGGTAGTAAAATGTTAAGAAAGAATTATTTCTTAATATTGAAAAATCATTTACAATTCACATATTCTCTTTCATCAATAATGCTTAGAAAAATTCAGCAATAAATTTTATCATGAAATAAAATTACTTATTTTGAATCTAGAGATTCTAAAGTTTGTATCCGAATTTTAAAAAGTTTGAAAATGATTAATTTTGAAGTAATTTAAATATTATTGATATCAATTTTTATTTTAAAAAATGAGTATAATCCTTCAAGAAATCCTTGTAAATTTCCGTCTCAACGATTCGGATTTCTTTCGAATACATATATAGAAACCGAAGTACGTTGAACGTCAATGAGATTTTTCTGAGTAAAGAACCTCGACTTGAAGTGCAATCTCTAAGGACACGTAGTATTTTTAACTGCAAAACTGCATCTCTTTTCGATGATAAATTGCCGTCCTCAATAAATTCACACAATTCTAAAAGAGATTTAATTAAGTTCTTATAAAAAGACATTATAAGAAACATTTTTATTTACAGTCATCTGAAAGATTTCTTTTAAACTAACTATAATAAATAATATTTACCGAAAAATTCTTAATTTAGATCTAAACCAAACCAAGTTTTTTTATGGTTTATTATCATAAAAATTATTATATTCATTATATATTTCATTATTTGAAAAATAATTATAGAATTTTTTTATTATTTTTCCAAATGTTTATTAGTAATAACCAAAAAAGGCGAACACTTTATTTCCAATAAACATAAACATCAAGAAAATTTTTAATTACAAGTTAATTTGTTAAATAAGTTGTCGCAGTTCAGATTTATTTAAAAATGAGAATTTTGTAAGAAATAAAAAATCTTATAATTAAAATACAATTGGATTTTTTATTAAAAC
Organism: Andricus curvator; assembly: GCA_932195095.1. Classification (NCBI taxonomy): domain Eukaryota; kingdom Metazoa; phylum Arthropoda; class Insecta; order Hymenoptera; family Cynipidae; genus Andricus; species Andricus curvator. The sequence continues at coordinate 208,856 of CAKNYM010050077.1, forward strand.
TAATTTTATTAATTGCGGAAAGTTCGTTGGACGTCATATACATATATAACGAGTAATAATGATTCACGTTTAAACCACGTCACTATATAGTTCTGACATGCATTGCCCTCCCACTTGATTTCCCCACACTTTTCCACACAAATTACACAAATATATTTACGTGCAGAATCATGCAGTAAATCGTGCCGCTCATGACTGATCTTGCAACATTTGATAACCAAAATGAATATTTCAGATTAATAAAATAATACATTTTGTATTAATCGCTTGAAATTTAAAAAGTCCGTTTGAGAACGCGCCAAAATTTATTTTTGTATTCTTAAAGGTTTTAAAAAATTGAATTAAAGGATTTAATCTTTAAAGTAAAGCTTAAAATTAAAGAACTATAGATTTGAGGATCCAAAATGTTTTCGCTTAAATTTTTTATCTTCCAAAATTTTATTTGTTTAATTAAATTTCATATTCAAAAAATTTGAATTTAAAAATTAAGTGAGAAAAGGGGGAGGGGATGTAAACAAGTAGAATTTCCAAAATTTTTAAAATAACGTTTTTTTCCGCAAATTTTGGCAGATGTTTTTCAGGAAAAACTGTAATTGGAAAAAATAACTTAATAAAAAGGTCCCATAGGGAGGGAAGGCGAATATACATATATTTATGTGTCAATTTCCCATTTCAAATAACAACACCATAAATGGTTGTCTCGTTTGCCTCAAAGATCTTCCTTTATAATTCATATCAGCCTGATAAATAAATTACGAATTTATACCTGCAATAAAACTGTAAACAAAATTGTATAGGGATTCCAAATATTCTAGACTATTCCAGAATAGCACCGACGATTTTTCTCCCATTTTCTCCTTCCGCCCGCCTGATCCCTTGCGACATGTGCGCACGCATAAACTCCAGTAAAAAACACATCTCTTACCCCCACCTGAAAAACTCAGCACCCCAAAAATCATTGATCATCAAAAATGCAATAATTTTCTATGTACATTTCAAAAATATGATTCACGAACAAAATTATCGATCAAATTAATTTCTCTTTTGATTCCAGCGGTCTTTTGCGCGTCCAATCACCTTTCAGTTTCACAAAATTATATATAGGGGGTCGAGCTGCGCGTCGTCACTCACGTTGCGAATCGTTGTAGGATAAACATCTTCGTTTGTATCTCTTCTATAGAAAAAAGCAAAAAGGTGCGTCTCGCGTCTATTTTTTCGTCTTACTCAATTATACTCCTTTTTAAGTTATTCCGACAAAAATGAAGTGATATTTTCTGGAGTTTTTTCCAGGAATTGCGGGAAAAGTGGAATTTTGGAGGATTTAACGAGACTTCTTTTTTTGTAGGTAGAAAAATGGCCAAAGCACCCGCAGTCGGTATTGATCTTGGCACGACCTACTCCTGTGTCGGAGTTTTCCAACACGGAAAGGTCGAAATCATCGCCAACGACCAGGGAAATCGTACCACACCTAGTTATGTTGCCTTCACAGACACAGAGCGTCTCATCGGAGATGCGGCCAAAAACCAGGTGGCGATGAACCCCAACAACACCATCTTCGGTAATTATTAATTAATTTTCCTTATCTTTTTATTTCTTGTGTTATTTTTTCCTTCGCGACAATTTTAATATTTTCTCTGTTCGACCTCGTGCCTCGTGGTCGCCGCCATTGAACTTTGTACACTTTGTAGTCCAATGGAGGAAAAAATGGCGGGTGGCTTCCTTTCGTAAATTCGATCGCGTGACTCATCATTTTATAATTTATAGCGTCATTTATAGCCTTATCGCTGAAGCGATAAATTATATCTTTTCACAATAAATAAATTTTCAATTTTCCGCCTCTTCTCATTCCTCGGGAAACATTAGATTTTGCCTCATGCGTTTTTTCAGTTTCTTGTGTGATATTGCAGGTTATTATTATCAGATGAGTTTATGTATTCTATAATATCTATAAATTTATAGTCGACAGGTTGGATTTTCGTCAATTTGTTTCTATTTCCAGTCCAGATTCATAGTTGAATTATATTATCAGGAAAAATGGGAAATTCAAAATAAAATTTAGGATATGTGATACATTGACCACGTGCAAAATTTGATCTTTTTCGTTTACTGAGTTTTTTGACCGAAATAAAAAAAATTCAAGAACATGTAAGCGGACAGTAAATGAAGTTGAATAGGAAATCCTTTTTATGAACCTTAACATTTTAGAAAATAATTCAGAATAAAAGTCCCAGAAAACTAAAAGTGAAATCGGTAGTATTGGCCACGTGGTTCAAGTGTCGCTTTTTCTTAATTCCTGTGGTCTATGCAATTTTTTTTATCACATTTAATGGGTTGTTGGAAAATTTCACTTATTTCTAAGCATAATTAATAACTGCAGCTTTTGTCCTTGACACCATGTTAGCCACATCAGTTTCTCAGGTTTTTTAAAAATAAGTTTACAATAATAAATATTTTTCGTTAAAACTTTATGCAATAGGGTAACTGTCCTAATTACTGCTGTATCAAACGCTAGTCTCACGTTATTTGACTATGTTTAATTATACAGGGTGTTTTTTTTTAACTTGAGACATCAAAATATCTAAAAAAAAAAAATACGCATCCTATGAAAAAAATATCCGTAATAAAATACTTTATTCTTAAGGGGGAAAAGTGTCTGGCTCCCCCCCCCCCCCCAGAGGCACAATGTTTTAATTTTTTTCTCTCGAACAAATTTTTCGAATAAAACATACGTATTTCATAAAGGAGAATCTGAATCCGTGATAAAAAAAAATTGGGGTTCCCATTTGAAAGTACAGTTACCCCCACTTCTGCTTCCTGGTGGGGGGGGGGGATTTTTTAAAAGTCGCTTTTCCCCCTCGAATATAAAAATTTTTTATTGTGGATATTTTTTTTCATAGTATGCGCTTTTTTTGAGATATTTCGAAGTCTCAAGTTGAAAAAAAAACACCCAGTTTATATATTATGGAATAACAATACTTTTTTGTTTCTCTGTAAAGTAGGACTTGTTTTCAATACAAAAAACAGTAATGAATACTTAGACATAATTAAATATTTTTTTTCATATAAAAATTATTATTGGCCATTAAACAAAGTAATAATTAGTTAAATTTATCAGTTGGTTTTTAATCGTATGATTATTTTACTGAGTATGAAGCATATGAGTGCTCTCTTCTATAATAAATTTAAAAAATAGGTCGGTACAACCGAATTCTCATTTTCTTCTTTCCTAAAGTTTCAGCAAAAAATATTTATTATTTTGGAGAAAACCCTGGGCCAACATATACTATTTGCCCTTGCTCCTTTTCCCTTATTTTCGATAAACTTCCCCTTTCACCCCTTGCTCTTTAAATATACGATATTTCAAAATAAAATATTTGAATTGTGGGAAATTCTCTGTCCAACTGTCTATTTTGAGCAGAAATTTTGCACAAGCTGTCAGCTTACAAAAATACAGATTTTGTAGGATGTTCGTGCATTTATTGCCAAAATTAGAATGTGGCCAATTTTGCCGGTTTTTGTGCCCCCCCCCCCCCCCCCCAAGTAAACAAATTAACCAATCTCTTAAGTTCGACGAACCAAAATTAGATCTTTTTAATATATTTAATTTATAATGAAACTTGTTTTCCCGGATATTCATATCTTTATTGCAATCTTCAAAATACATGATTTCTTAACTTAACATGAATATCCATATCGATTCCATTCTGAAATTGTGTTTATTTAGGAAATTTTTGTGTGACTTTCTTCTGTTGCCGTTTTCGTGAAAAAATACGCTCACTTTTTTATTCCATTTAATCTTGAAGGTATGAAAAGTTTATTTGTATGAATATTGGTATTAATCATTCATTTGATCAATTACTATAATTTTTATCATATTTGAGTGCTTTCTAATTTGGAAAGTTTGTAGATATTAGAGGTTTCAAAATTTTTGACGCTAAAAAATCCGAATTACATTTTTCACTTCATTTACATTTTTGTGTATGTAATTTTATTTCAATTTTGATAATTTTCAAATTTATAACGCTTTTAAAGCTTAACTGATTTTAATCTCGATACAGCCCTTACTTACAAATTCCTTTATGCTTGTGCCAACAGATGCTAAGAGACTGATTGGTCGCCGTTTTGAGGACGCTACCGTACAGGCTGATATGAAACATTGGCCTTTCGAAGTCATCAGTGACGGTGGCAAACCCAAGATACAAGTTCAGTACAAGGGAGAGACGAAGACCTTCTTCCCTGAAGAAGTGAGTTCGATGGTCCTGGTGAAGATGAAGGAAACTGCTGAAGCTTACCTCGGCAAGACCGTCACCAATGCTGTGATCACTGTTCCCGCCTATTTCAACGACTCGCAGCGTCAGGCAACCAAGGATGCTGGAACCATCTCCGCCCTGAACGTTTTGCGTATCATCAACGAACCCACCGCCGCTGCCATCGCATACGGTCTTGACAAGAAGGCAGTCGGTGAACGCAATGTTCTCATCTTCGATCTGGGCGGCGGCACCTTCGACGTCTCCATCTTGACCATCGAAGACGGTATCTTCGAAGTCAAGTCAACAGCCGGAGACACCCATCTTGGAGGAGAGGACTTCGACAACCGCATGGTCAACCACTTCGTCCAGGAGTTCAAGCGCAAGTACAAGAAAGAACTTACCAGCAACAAACGAGCTCTTCGTAGGTTGAGAACCGCCTGTGAACGAGCGAAAAGAACTCTCTCTTCCTCCACCCAAGCGAGCATCGAAATCGATTCTCTCTACGAGGGAGTCGACTTCTACACTTCCATCACCAGAGCTCGTTTCGAAGAGCTGTGCGCTGACCTCTTCAGAGGAACCCTTGAACCAGTGGAGAAATCCCTCCGGGATGCCAAGATGGACAAAGCCCAGATCCATGACATCGTCCTCGTCGGTGGCTCCACCCGTATCCCCAAGATCCAGAAGCTCCTCCAGGACTTCTTCAACGGAAAGGAGCTCAACAAGTCCATCAATCCCGATGAGGCTGTGGCTTACGGAGCTGCCGTCCAGGCAGCCATCCTTCATGGAGATAAGTCCGAAGAGGTCCAAGACCTTTTGCTTCTTGATGTCACTCCTCTTTCTCTCGGTATCGAAACCGCTGGAGGAGTCATGACTGCTCTCATCAAGAGAAACACCACCATTCCTACCAAGCAGACCCAGACCTTCACCACTTACGCTGATAACCAACCTGGCGTGTTGATTCAGGTAAATATTAAAAAAAATTAGAAACAATTTGAGGGACTAAAATCGCTAAGTTCATTATATTTCGTAACGTTATATTTTTGAAATGCAGGCCTCGGAATCTCCACCCTACTGTCACTTTTTTGAGCGATAACACTGTTCTTCTACTACTTAAAAAATAAATGACACTATTTTCTCACAATTGTCAGCTATTGTCACTATTTCTTTACTTTTTCTTGAAAAATATTTTTAAACTTCCCGCGTGATTGTCTAAAATAATATGTCCGTCATCTCAAAGAATCACAAAATACCGCAAAATTGTCTCGATGGGTGATTAGGGGCCGGGCATAAATTAGGTAAACTTTTTTCCAGAAATTTTGAACCGCGTACTCCTATCCAAAATGACGTTAGACTGGGGGGGTGGGGGGCTCTTGTTATTAAGACTAAATGAACTTTCAACCTAGCACTTGCATTTCTAAAGAGAAAAGACGAATTGTCAAAGAAATGTGTGATAGTTAATATTCAAACTGAGAAAAGATTTTTATTTTAAATCAAAAACAGTCTAATTAAACCAAAAAGGACGAATTTCCAAGAAAAATAATTTTCAACCCAAAAAGGTGAACTTTCAATCATACAAGACGAATTTTTAAATGAATAGTTTAAACAATGGATATGATGTTCGTCCACATTTAATTTGATTATATTTTTTTCATTTCTAAATTTTTTAAACTAAATAGTTGAATTTTTAAACTAAAAAAAAATGTTTCAACCAAAAATGTAGTTTTTTCATTCAAGTAAATTAATTTGAAGTATTATAAAAAATGCGAATTTTCTACAAATCAGTTCTCTCAACAAAGTAGTGAATATTTCAGTTTTAAATAATCATCATAAAATTGTCAACGAATTCACTTTTAATCAAAAAATTTGAAGATTTTCTTATTTGGTTCTGTTATAATAGGCCACAGAATATTTGAAATAAACATTAAAGTTGGGTTTTATTACTTCTAAATTATTAGGTTTAGAGAATTGAACATTTTGATTAAGAGCTACGCTAATTTTCTATTTCACAGGTTTTGTTTCGGACTAGACCCTTTTAAATTCGACTACCCATAAGTTTAATTCTTAAAAAATTTGATGTCACTATTTTTTCAAAATTGTGACACTATTTAGACTATTTTTGATCTCTGAAATGAGTCCGAGGCCTGGAAATGGTATAACTTATTAGGGTGGCTGAAAGGGAATTTTTTAAATGTAGTTTTTCGGCCACCCTGTATAACTTTTATGCAGCAAAGTATTTCTAAACGCTTTCTTAGTCAACAGTAACTTGAATAAACTTAAACTAAATATTTTTCTGTTATCCTCAGGTCTACGAAGGAGAGCGTGCGATGACCAAGGACAACAACCTCCTTGGAAAGTTCGAGCTTAGTGGAATCCCACCTGCACCCCGAGGAGTTCCACAAATCGAAGTCACCTTCGACATCGACGCCAACGGTATCCTGAACGTCTCTGCCGTAGACAAGTCAACCGGTAAGGAGAACAAGATCACCATCACCAACGACAAGGGTCGTCTGAGCAAGGAGGACATCGAGAGGATGGTGAATGAAGCCGAGAAATTCAGAAGCGAAGATGAGAAGCAGAAGGAAACTATCTCAGCCAAGAACGGCCTCGAATCTTACTGCTTCAACATGAAGAGCACCGTCGAAGATGAGAAATTAAAAGACAAGCTCAGCGCGAGTGACAAGCAGGTCGTCCTCGATAAATGCAACGACATCATCAAGTGGCTCGATGCCAACCAACTCGCAGACAAGGAAGAATTCGAGCACAAGCAGAAAGAACTCGAAGGCATCTGCAACCCAATCGTCACCAAACTTTACCAAGGAGGCGGTATGCCCGGTGGAATGCCCGGAGGCTTCCCAGGAGCGCCTGGTGCTGCTCCCGGAGCTGGTGGCGCTGCCCCAGGTGCCGGTGGCGCATCCGGACCCACCATCGAGGAAGTCGATTAAACAACTCGTCTCGACTTCTCCTTTTGCACTGCCAGAAATTCTTCTCTTACGAGAAAGAAATAATAAAAAATAGATGAATTAATTCGTGACGTACTAACTTCAGTTCTTCGACCCGGTTGTATTTATTTCGCGTTTTTTTAAAGATATGATCGATTTTCATGCTCGTACGAGACCATTCTCATTTTTCTAGTATTTTCCATTATTAAAAATACAATACACAGTATTTCTCGAATTAAAAAACTCTTTTTCTTATCCTGCCCAGAGTATATTATAAGGCGTAGTTCTAAGTATAATGAGGCAGTCATACGTACAAAATACAGACTGAGGTTCAATTTTAAATTATTCCCTGTTGGACGCTCGTTATTTATAGTTATTTAACTATTAATACTTTTAATTTGGATGTTTTATATTTGAAGCTGAGCAATTTTGAAAAATTCAATTTCGGGGCTTTTTAATGGGCTAATAGCTAGAAAGTAAGCTGACGGTAGGTCAGAGAATTTTATTTTGCAGGGGAAATCCATAAGAGGCAGTTCAGTTTCTGGTATTTGAGTATTTACTGATAACGGAAATGAAGTTTTGCGGCCGTTTTATTGGCCTAAGATGATGTTTTTAACCTAATTCATGTTTCTGTAGAAGATTATGGTCCAGTTCGATTTAGCAGTGGGTCGAAATCCGTGTTTGGTATTTTTTTCGTAAATTAATTTAATCTTTTTGTCTGTTCTTTTTTTCACCATTCAATAGAGCTAAGTAATACCTTGAAAGAACTTTTTTGTTTTTTTAATCAAAAAATAAAAAAGTTATGCAACTCTTTTTTGTGTCCAAATTTTTGTTTTTGGGGACGCACCGCACTTTCTCAAATGTCGTCAGTAACAGCTTTTTTTTAATTCAAAAATAAAACAGTAACGCAATTTTTTAGGTGTCTAAATTTGAGTTTTTGGAACGCGCCGATATTTGAGAAGGGCTTTCTCTCACATGGTTATTTTTTTATCGCTCTTTTCTCTATACAATAGAGCTAACCAATAGCTCGAAGGTACTTTATTCTTTTTTTTTTTAATTCAAAAATAAAAAAGTTCTGCAACTTTTTATGTATCAAAATTAGAATTTTTGGCGACGCGTCGTTCTTTTGACAAAGGTTTTCTCGGATAAGGATGCTCGTTTCACGGTTATTTTATTTGTTTTTTTAAAACAACATGGTGTCTAGCGACCTTGAAAACCTGGAATTCTCCTTAAATTTTTTTTGAACTTGAAAACCTGGAAATCTTGAATTTTTTACGTGAACCTTGAATTAATTTTTTTTCTTTTAAAACAATTACTTTACTGAAATTCGAAAAGTAATTTAAATCTTTTAGTCTATTATGAAAGAAACATCTCGTTTAGAAGAAATCTTGCTACTGAAAAGTGTTTTTATTTATCAAGATATAATTTATTCTTCACTCAACACAGAATAAAGAGATTTCTCGGCATTGTTTGTAGACTTTACCAATACAGGGTGTCTAGCGGACCGGGAATTTTGTGTATTTGATCGAAAAATCTACTTTTTTCGTATCTTCTTTTTATTCCATTTCCACTTTATCTACAGTCGCAAGGTTCCTTCCTATGCTTATTCTAAGTACCGATTTATGTAATTTTTTACATTGTCATCCTAAAGAGAAGGTATTGGTTTTATGTAAAATCTGACTTAGATTGGATTGAGCTTTGGCACTTTTTTAAGACCTAAAAGAAAAAGGCAAGCTCGTTAGCCAGCTATTTTGGATCAAAATTCAAAAAGTTGGAGCATTTTCAAAAGCTTTGAGACCATTTTTTTTAAGAGTTCAAAATTCTATGTACCTACAAGATTATCATAACAACTTTTTGTGTTTTCTTGCAAAATCGAAAATTCAAATTTTGACCCCACAAAAAATAATCAAAAATCAACAATAATTCGATTTTGCGGTCAAACTTTGCAAGATACAAAAAAAGATGAATCAACAAAAATTGCGAACCTAAAAAAGATCAACAAATTTGTGATGAATTATTTTTTTATAGGACGCGTGTGTTTGGTTTTAATCGTGAAATATGATATTACCAAATAAACAAAAGATCAAATTTTTTACATTCTTATGAGAAGGTATTGGTTTTATGTGAAATTTAACTTAGTCGTTTTTCATTGAATCTCCACGAAAAACGATACAAGCCACGAAAAAAATAAATAGACAAAAGCTGTCCACCAAAAAAAGAGCTACAAATTTGTTATTAATCATTTCTTGATAAGACGCGTAGTTTTTGCTCAATCGTGAAAAATGAAATTACAAATAAACAAATTAAATTTTTTGACAAAAAGGCACAAGGTACAATAAAATGTTTGACAAAAAAATTCTTTTCAAATTAGATCTAAAAACTTGCTTTTTATCCTTTTTTTGTCACGAGACTCGTGATGAGAATGTGTTCGTTAAGGCCGAAGGAGCTTTAACAAAAGAGAATTCACAATTATTAAATTTAAGTTTTTGATGGTTTGACCTATAATTTAAAAAGTCCTATGCAAAAATGTGGTGGATGTACAATGATCGAGCGCGAGATCCAACAGGTGCGCGCCTCAAGCGCGCTCAAACTTGGGATTTTTTCTATGTATATTATGCTAAAATTCCTATTTCTATGTATACTTTGACTTTTAAAAATCACAAAAAGACATATAAAACTTGGTCGAGGGAACAATATTTGACCGGGAATTTCAAATTCCCTGATCACTACTAAACACCCTGCAATATTATTTTATAGATTGCAATGAACAGACTTTAATATTGTGAATAAGTCTATACAGTTTTTAATTTCGTCTCTTACAAATCATAAAAATGATTAGTTACAAAACATTACTAAAGATTTTAAAAGGTTTCAAAGTATTTCAAAGATTTTAAAATATTCAAAAGGATTTTGAACATTTTATAAAGATTTAAAACAGGCGTGTATACCAGATGTCAAATGTTTCATAACAATTTCACAAAGCTTTTACAACTTTCAGAGAATTTTAATGATTTGAAAAACACCAGGTTTCAAAGATTTTAAAACGATTTCACTAAGATTTCACATAATTCAATTGCAAGGATTTCAAAGATTTTAAAAAGGCTTGTTCACTAGATTTCAAAAGATTGAAGAAAGCTTTTACAAAAATTTTAAAAGATTTCACAAAGATTTTAGGTACTTCAAGAGATTTCAACGAATTCACAAAGATTTCAGAGACCACTTATTTTCGCAAAAAATTAAGAATTTGTTTATTTATGGTTCTGCTTTCTTTAAAAATTGTTGGCCAATAAAAAATGACATGGCTCATATTTTTCATCTATAACAAACGTTTATTTCATTATTTGATGTAAAAAAAGGAGACCTGGAAAAGACCCCTTGAATTTCGTTCCTAAGAATCGCTGGACACCCTGAACAATTTTGTTACAGTCATTCTTTTTGGTTGCGAATTCAACTGTTCTGTTGAAAATTCGTCTTTTCGGTTGAATTCAACTATTTTTTATTTTCAAATAAAATCTTTTGTGGTTGAAATATCTACTATAGTAGATATTGCAAACAAAAAAGATAATTCGTTAAAAATTAATCTTTTTTTTTTGTTTTTAAAAAATTATATTTTTTTTTGTAGAGGAGATTCATCATTTTAGTTAAGGCTGGTTGAAAATTTAACTATTTTGTTATAAAATTGTTTTTTTTTGTTTGTTGAATATTGACTTTTGTAGTTGAATAACGATCTTTTTGGCAGAAAAGTATAATCTTCTTGGTTTGAAACTTCCTCTCTTTTGTTGAAAGTTCATATTTTCGGGTTAAACATTCAACCCTTATTCAGAAAATTCGTTTTGGTTTGAAAGTTCAACGATTGGGTGATCTTTTTTCTTTCTGAATATTGTCTTTGATTGGAAAATACGTCATTTTAGTTGACAATTACACGATTTTGTTGAAATCTTTTTTAACTGAAAATTTAACTTTTTCATTTTTGGTTGAAAGATACATTTTTTGATAAAAATTCATATTTTCGGGTTGAAAATTCGTTTGGCTTCAAAGTTCAACAATTTGAATTAGCTTTTTTTTCTTGATTGAAAAATCGTCATTTGGTGAAAGTTATGTTGGAAGTATAATTTTATTTGATGATTTTGTTAAAAATCCGTTTTTTTTGTTATCGAAAATTAATTTTTTTTACTAAAAATTTAAATGATATTTTTGATCAATTTTCACTTTGTAGATATTTTTTTACTATTTTATGTAACTGAGATTTCTTTTTCGATAATATTTTGATTAGCTGGTAATTATGGCGGAATGAATAAGTAGTTTATTGTTTCAATGCCAGGGAAGATAATAATTATAGAAAAGTTTCATGATTTATATGATGAAAACTTTTATCAACTTTTCGTGAAAAACTTTAAAAAAAATTAATGCTGAAAATATTCCGGCTGCTTTTTTCGAAACTTTTTTTATTATATTATTTTTAAAATCTGCGCGGGCACATCATTTTTTAATTTTCAATGCCTTTTTGCGATTAAAACAAAAAATATGCGTCTTGAAAAAATTTGTAGATCTTTTTGAGATGAACAATTTTGCTCTGCAATATTTTTTCGTAACTTGCGTAATTAGACCGGAAAATTGAATTTTTAAATTTGTGATACTACTTTTCACGTTTTAAACAAAAACTATGCCACAAATAAAATTGCTCGTGACGGGATTTGCACCATTCATTAAAAAATAGTCACTATCCGCCGGACTATAGTCATATAATTAGCTTTTCTTTATTACGAACATTTTCATATATTCCTGGTTTTCCTGTTAGTTTGGCGCCAAATTAATCAAATGTTACTTGGAACGAGTGGAAGTGGAACTGTCATCGATATTTCAATATGTTTCAGGTTAGAAATTGAGAAATTGAAAACACTGAAATAAGCAAAAAAGTACTTCGGCATAGATAGGTGTGTTTTATCTTTAAATTTGGATATTTATATAAGTTTTTCGGGGGATTGTGTAAAGAGTGCGAGTCGTAATGCGTAATCTCACCAAAGATCTTTGATCTCACAAAGAATGGACATAAAGTTTTTATAGGTTAGAAAAACAAACATAAATACATTTGTTCTTTTATTATATAGGTGTAAGAAGTGAAGCACATAAATCGTCAGATTAATACAAAACAATTTATTTTCAGATATAAATTCAGTAAAAGTTTCTGATTACTGAGCTGCTAGATGAGTGACTTGAAAAACGGCGTCAAGTGATTATATCACGCAGGTAAATATCTTGACCGGCTGCGCATTATTTTTATTTACTATTTGCATACTTTACTTCTCGTATCAATACGAATTGCTCAAAATTATTCGGGATTGAACAAAAAATTGCAAGTTAAGAAAAAATCAAACCTTATGATTACCTAGCTTGAAATTTTTAACTTCCAAACGCTTCGAATTAAAAAGTGTACAATTTCATGGTGTCTATTAGGGTGGTCCAAATTTTTTTCTTCGAATTTTTATGCATATCCCAAAAAGACGTTTTTGTAAATTTGATTCAGAATCGTCAATATTGGGTAAATCGAGTTGAAACTCAACATTTCTATCCACAATTAGCCATAGGTTACGAATCAAAAATTACTTTTTAAATATCACCCCTCTAAGTCTGTTTTCTAGGGTTCCAAAAAAAACCCACAAGTGAAAAATTCGATATTGCTAGTTTTTGGCGCTCATTATAGTTTTTTTGCCATTTTTTGTAATAAAAATTGTTTCTAGTACATAAAGTATCACTTTTGATTGATAATTAGATTTTTGAATAAATTTTTAAAGGAATTTATTATTGTTTATAGCAATTTTCTCTTAGAACAGAATTAGGAAGTCGCAGTCTGTTCGGAATTTTTCTACTTTTCAGTTAGAGCGAGGCAATAATCAATTAAATTCAACAGAAATAATTGTTCAAACCATTTTTTATTATTTATAACAGTATTCTCTTAGAATAATGCTAGAAAGTTAAAGTTCTTTTTAAAGTTGTCCACCTTTTGTCACTTTGTGAAGAATAATTAATGCAAGTTAACAAACATAATTATATAAATAATTTATTATTATTTTTAAGAATATTCTCTTCGAATAAGTGTAGAAAGATCCGTTTTTTCTGAAATATTCAACTTTTGGTCCATCTTTCATTCAAAGAGAGGCAACGATTAATGCAATTTAACAAACCTAATTATTTAAATAATTGATTATTGCATATATTTATCTTCTCTTAGAGTAATGCTAGAAAGTTGTGCTTTTTTATCTAAATCTTCAGTTTTGCTTTGACTTTTCATTTATGAACACATAATAAATGAACATCAACAAGAAACATTTTTCAAATAGTAGGGTACGAGACCAGTGATTGGTACTGACACCAGTCGTTGGCACCCCCCTGTGATTTGCTTGAGAAAATAGCAAAATGAAAATATTTTTCTTATTTTGCTCACAAACGAGTAATTCGAACACATCACGTTAAATATTTCCATTTTCCTATTGTTCAAAAGCAAATTAGAGAGCGTGCTAACGACTGATGCCAGTGCTAACTACTGGTTCTCTTATCCTATTGTATTTTTTTAAAAGTGAATTATTTTGACACTTTGCTATCTGATAGTAGATATACAAATAAAGAATGGAATTATTAGAAGTAGGTGGGAGGAGTAGGTCTGTAAACGACTTGTATCAATTTTGTTTTGAATTACAACACGAAGTTTATTGCAAAGCGTAAAGAAAAATTGGGAATTGCATATATTTTACATCAGCCCCCCCCCCCCCCCCCGCCTTTCCTGGAGAAAAAACGTCATCGATGCTGATATACATATATATAGAGATTAGAGAGGCCTCAATGAAGTAATTAATTGATTGTAACATCTCACGTGACAAGGTAGACTTGCTGCAGTCAGGAAATGACTTCCGGTACTCTGTTACTACTTGGAGTAAATACTATTTTTGACTTTCGTCTCTAGTAAGAAGGAAATTAAATTCAGATATCAATTTTACCAACTGCTTCCCCCTCCCCTAAATTCCCCAGCTAACACTCCCCCACCCCCACTTTGCTTTCCAAGCCATCACTTTCCCTCACCTACTCACCAGCACTACCCTACTAGCCCTCCTTTCACTTCCTTCACTAGCCTCCCTCAGTTCCAATCATTTTCCCTACTTCCCCTCCCTAATTGCTCCTCACTTTCTCTACTCACCCCCCTCCCCTACTCCCCTGAGTTTATTTCCCCTAATTTCCTTTCTTAAAATTTACCCTACTCTCCCTCCCCACATCGCCCCTAATTTCCACATACTCCCCTCTCCTCACCTATTTCCCCTACTCCCCTCTCCTTATTTGCCCTCGCTTCCTCTCCCCTCATTCCCTCTAAGCTTAACTCCCCTCTTTCCCTTACCTCCCTTCCACACGTTTTCCCTCACTTCCCGTGCTTCCCCTTCCCACGTTTTCCATCACTTCCCGCACTTCCCCTCTCAACATTTCTCATCACTTCCTCTTCTTTCCCTACTTCCCCTTTTCTCTTTTCTTCTACTTCCCCTCCTAGAAAAAAGTACGTAGGACGGGTTGACGGACGGACACCCGACCGAAACTTTTACGGTTATTAAAATTAGCTAATTCCGCCGAATTCCAAAATGTGTACATTTAATGCGGGGCCCTTTAAAATTAATCACTTCATGCGGCTTAAATTTGAAAATTTCAATTTTTAGTCGATTTTTGAAGGTTTTGAATTTTGATTGTTATGTTTTGAAAATTACAATTGCAATTTAAAATTGTAGAATATTGACCTGAATTTAGAAACTTAAAGGATCGGGAAGAATGTTTTAAAACAGAAATGACGCCGTAAAATGACCTGGATTTTTGTTGGTGAGATACGAGGAGTTAATTTCTCGGATTTTTTGTGTACCTCAGATTGCAAGGTAGCATGGGATTGTAAATAATTACATGTATTTGACTAAAAAATGTTGCATGAGATTGTTAAAGATCTCATGGATTTTATAGATTTTAAATAGATTTAATAGTATTAATTAATATCGTGGCCATTGGCTTCTACTACTCTTAGCCAACGCTCAGGCAATTGGTAGATTCCATGGCGAAAGAAGGTTTGATCTTTCGACGCTATAAAGTCATCCACCATTTTTCGCACTTCAGCTTCAATTTGAATTTGTTGCTCAGCTAAGCTGTTTTGTAACGAGCGAAAAATGTGGTAATTGGACGGGGCAATGTCTGGAGAGCAAGCCCGAAGCGTCAGAATTTCCCATTGCAATTATTCTATGGTTAGGCGGACCACAGAATTTCTATGTGGCCAACGTTGTTGTGCTGTAATATTGCTGATCTTCGTCCATGCCCAGAATTGAATTGAACCGTTTGGCGAAAAAAATTCAAGAAACGAGGTCATATTCTGGGCATGGACGAAGATCAGTAATATTACGGCTGAACAACGTTGGCCACATAGAAGTTCCGTGGTCCGCCAAACCATAGAATAATTGCAATGGGAAATTCTTACGCATCCGGCTTACTCTCCAGACATTGCCCAATCCAATTACCACCTTTTTCGCACGTTACAAAACAGCCATGGAATCTATTAATTGCCTGAGCGTTGGCGAAGAGTAGTAGAAGCCAATGGCCACGATATTAATTAATACTTGCATTTTTTCAGATTTTTATAAATAAAAAAAAAAGTTGGTTAAAACGGGTAAAACTTATTTGTACACATACTGGTAGGGCCTATAATGATTTTCATATAATTTTTTTTCGAAATTTTAGGAAATTCATTTTATAAAATCATTATGTGTGATGATTTTCCAGTGCTGATTATTATCCAAATGCTGATTATCAGAAGAATTAATGTAACAAGTAGAGAATTCCCTTGATATCATTTAAATCCATGAAAATCTTTTGGAATCACTTTGAATCCATTAAAATATTTGGAATCTGTCGAAATCCCTTGAGATCTGTTAATCTGTTTTTAATTCCTTTTAAATTTCTTAATTAGTTATATATCTGTAGAAATAATCTGATATCCCGTGAAAATAAATATATTTCAGTTTACTCTCTAAAGTTCTCTCGAAATTGGAAATTCTTTGAAAATAAGTTAAACGTCTTTATTAAAGTTCTGCAAAAACAACGTTAAAATTCCTTAAAATGTTTGAACTCCCTTGAAATCCTTGGAGATTCAATAAAATTCTTTAAATCTTGTGAAAAGCCTGGCAATACCTTAAAATCCCTTCAGATCTTTGGAATTACTAAGAATCTCTTGAAATGGCATGATCTAGAATTTAGTTCTCTAGAAATCATTTGAAGTCATTTAAATATAAATTAAGTGAAACTCATTCATTAAAGTTCTCTAAAAAAACAGTTCAAATCCCAAGACATTTTTGAAATCGTTGGAGATCGAATAAAACCCATTAAATCTTGTAAAATCCTCTGGAATCCGTAAAAATCCATTAAAATAAGTAATAATCATTTGAAATACCTTCAAAGTAATCGCTGGGAATCCCTTGAAATTTCATTTAATTTCACTCTCTTTCCAAATTTATCTAAAAATCTCTAGAAATCTTTGGAGATCCCACAAAATTCTTCTAAGTCGCCTGAAATTTTTGAAATCTCTTGAAACTCTTTGGAATTCCTTGAAATCCCTTGAAATATTTCCTTTGAAATCGTAGAAATCCATTAAAATAAGTAGAAATCATTTAAAATCCCTTGAATATTTAAATTCAATTAAACTTATCCATTAAACTTCTCTAAAAAAAATTCAAATCCCCAGAAATCTTTGAAATCCTTGGAGATTCAATAAAATCCTCTTTTTCTTGTGAAATTCCTTGAAATAGCTTAAAATTCCATAAAATCTTTGAAATCTCTAAGAGTCCCTTGAAATTTATTTTCCAAAGGTCTCTCGAAATCCCTTGGTATTTTTTAAATCTCTCGAAACTCTTTCGTATCCCTTCAAATCTCTTGAAATGTTTTCTTTGGAAATCGTAAAAATCCATTAAAATAAGTAAAAATCATTTGAAATCCCTTGAATGTAAATTAAATTGAAATTATTAAAGTTCTCTAAAAAAAAAGTTCAAATCCCAAGAAATTTTCGAAATCGTTGGAGGTCGAATAAAACCCACTAAATCTTGTAAAATTCTCTGGAATCCGTAAAAATCCATTAAAATAAGTAATAATCATTTAAAATACCTTGAAAGTAATCGCTGGGAATCCCTTGAAATTTCATTTAATTTCACTCACTTTCCAAATTTATCTAAAAATCTCTAGAAATTTTTGGAAATCCCACAAAATTCTTTTGAATCGCCTGAAATTTTTTTAATCTCTTGAAACTCTTTGGAATCCCTTGAAATCCTTTGAAAATCGTAGAAATCCATTAAGATAAGTAGAAATCATTTAAAATCCCTTGAATATTTAAATTCAATTAAAGTTCTCTAAAGAAAAATTCAAATCCCCAGAAATCTTTGAAATCCTTGGAGATTCAATAAAAGACTTTATTTCTTGTGAAATTCCTTGAAATACCTTAAAATTCCATAAAATCTTTGAAATATCTAAGAGTCCCTTGAAATTTATTTTCCAAAGTTCTCTCGAAATCCCTTGGCATTTTTTAAATCTTTTGAAACTCTTTCGTATCCCTTCAAATCTCTTGAAATTTTTTCTTTGGAAATCGTAAAAATCCATTAAAATGAGTAAAAATCTTTTGAAATCCCTTGAATGTAAATTAAATTGAAATTATTAAAGTTCTCTAACAAAAAATTTTAAATTCGTAGAAATCTTTTAAATCCCTTAAAATCTTCAGAATCGCTCTTGAAATTTAATTTCATTTATTTTCCAAAGTTCTCTAGAAATCGCTTAAAATGTTTGGATATCCTACAAAATTCTTAAAATCCTCTAAAATCCTTTAAAATGTTTTAAATGTTACGAAATTACATGGAAACCGATGGAATACTTTAGAATTAGTTGAAATCCCATGAAATTTCTTGAAATTTGTTCAAATCCATTGAAGTATTTGAAATATTTTAACTCTTTTGAAATTCTGTGATTCGTTTGTAGTTTTTCTATGTATCAATTCTTTCAATATTTTAATCTTATTTATTTCTATACTTACTTTCTTATAGTAATTTTCATGTAATGATTTTCTATAATGATTTTTTTTTAAATTATAAGAAAATAATTATAGACCTATACTGAATTGTCTATAATATTTTTTCGTAAGGGAGGATTGCGAGGGATTTCTTGGGTTTGCATAATATTGCAGAGAGGGTGTACTCCAGATTTCAGGAGTAATTTAGCCCCTCAGTGATATATTAGTAGAGGAAGAGATCAGCTTCCTATTAAGCGTAAAACTATTTTTAATTAAAAATTTGTTCCATAAAAATATTTGTTTCTTCTGCAAAGCATGGGAAGATTCTAATATTGGTTGACGATCACCAAACACTTCATTTATGACGTGGATATTTAAAATTAATTTGGGCAAATCTAGGTTCATTATAATATAAATATAAAGAGGTCTGTACGACATTTCAGGATATGGCAGATACACGTATTCAGAAGGAATTATTATCAGGAAAATTGCACAGAGTCGAAGCAAGGTTTCCAACAATGGAAATTCTGATATACACAAAACAAACGAAACTCAACAGATGCCGTCATATGATAAATTTTCTTTTGGAGCAGAAAAATAAGAATTACAACATTCACCCTTCCAATTACTCAACACTTCTGCACTTTGCAGCAATGAATCGAGTCAATGAAAGTTTTAATCTAATTTTAGAAGACAGCAACATTAATGTAAATGCATTCATCCCGAGAACAAAAACTACGTTGCTTCATGTTGTCAGCATGGAGGGCACCCATGAAATGGCAAAAGCTCTTCTTGAACGAGGTGCTAATGTCAATGCCGTTGATGCATTTAATTTTACTCCCCTGCATTACGCTTGCAGCAACGTAAAAATTAATTTTTCTATTGGTTCCATGACCACAGAGTCTTCTTTTGACTCTTCTGGGCTTCTTAAAGATCCAAAAATAGTGCAACTTCTCCTTGAGCACGGCTCTGATCTCGAAATTGAAACTACGTCTAAAAAAGAAACCCCACTACTGTTATCGTGTCTAAGTGGCTATTTAGAAATATTTGAACTTCTATTGCAGCGTGGCGCTGATTTGTATGCTGCCGATCGATTTGGGCAAAATGTGCTTCATAAGGCTGTTCAGTCCGCACATCCGGGTCTTATTAAAATAATTTTGAACAAGGGCTTCGATTCCAATCATAAAGACTCTCTAGACAGATCTCCGATTCATGAATATTATTCATCCAAAGGGATACCAGAAGTTTTAGATCTTTTAATTAAATTCGGCGCTGATATTAATAGCCGAGATTATTGTGAAAATACGCCTCTGCACACTGCTTGCACAAAGGATTTTGTTAATAGTGTACTTTACAAATATTTTCTGAAAAGAAACCCAGATATTAACGCTCTCAATAAAAGTGAAGAGACACCTCTAAGCGTCGCCGTACAAATGCGAGATCTTTCTGATGATGATTTTCGGGTTGAGGTTTTGGAAAACCTTTGTGAGCATATAGCAAAATTGAAAGCTGCTGATAAATACATCTGTAAGGAAAATATGTTTTTAGTGAAAAATCATCCTGAAACAAAAGAGATTTATCAAAAGTTTGAGCTCGAATTAAACAAAATGAAAGAGGAGCAAATCAGTTCCTCGAGTCACTTTCGTTACTTTTATATATTCAAGGCCAGTCCTCAGAAGTTAGTTGCATTTACCAGAAATGAGAAAATTATGAAGAAATTGGATTCACAAAAGTATAAGGAGATGTTTCCGTTATATTCAAATTCATTGACGGAATCTATCAACGTGGCAATTAGTAGAAGAAATTGTACTGAAACCTGTGCTTCTCGTTTATGCAAACATATAAAGCGAAATCTGCCGCACTTGATTGTTGATCACGTATTTTCTTATCTGAGTGAAGAGGATTTAAAGAATTTTGAAGAAGCTTTTATAATCGTTAAACAATAAGCGATTCCGTACGATGGCGATTTTGTTTCTACAAATAAGAATTATTTTTCTAATTACAGATGTTGATTGTGTTCTTTCTGTGGCATAATGCTGATAATAAAAAGTTTATTATTAGGAAATGAGTAATTTGGAACTATTAATAATTTGATGCGATATAAGAACAATTATATCAAATAATTCATTTATTCTAACACTTTATAGCATATATACAGGGTGGCCACTGAATTAATATAACCCAATAAGAGAATCAAACTATTTTTGTTTAAAAGTTCATTCTTTTTGATTGAAAAGTCTAATATTATATTTTTGGTTCCGAATTCATATTTTTTTGGTCTAAAATTCAGCTGTTTTCTCGAACATTCGTCTTTTTTTGGTTGTAAGTGAATTCTGTTTTATTGAAAAGTCTACTATTATATTTTGTGGTTCAGAATTCATTTCTTTTGGATACAAATGCTACTATTTGGTGGAAAATTGAATTATTTTATTGAAAATTTATTTTCTTTGATACCTGCATGGGAAATGTGATTTTGTGACCCTGGCGCGAAACAGTAAAAGTGATCGATTCCACGATCGATGATGAGTCCGCGTGATAAAACTTACTTTTCCACACCAGTGACGGGAAAGTTTGGAAATATTAGACGGTTGCATCAATCGATCTTGGAACCAATCACTTTTGCTGTTTCGCGCAAGGCCCCGAAATCGCATTCCCCTTCGCGGTATGTGAAGAAAATAATATGTTAACCCTTTAACGGCCAGTGTTGCAGCTGAGCAACGTTCACTATTTTTTATTTTTTTTATTTACGTGTAACAAGCTTAGAATTATGCAAAATAAATACGGGGATTAGATCATAGTGAACTATTCCGCATCTCATAAGGCGTTTGTAAGTTATCGCATACTCAATGGAAACCGAGAAAATTATAAAAATTAATAAAAAAATTATTGCATAAATCGATCAGAAATTGGACCATACATTATTCCTGAATTTTTTCAGAATTTTTGTTTAACAGGTTCTAGCCCGCTCGCGCGAGAACTTCATACTCTTTAAGAATCTCCTAGTTTCCTCACTCGGTTAACAATGTACTATTTTTGTTGTTGAAAGTACATTATTATTATTATATTTTTTTGTTGAAAGCCCACTATTATATTTTTGGTTACAATATCTACTTTGTGGATACAAATTTAATTATTTTGTTGAAAATTCATCTTTTTTGGTTGAGAGTTAATTATTTTTCATTGAAACGTCTGCTATTATATTTTCGATTCAGAAATAATATCTATTGGTTAAAAATTCTACTATTTGGTTAAAAACTAAATTATCCGGTTGAAAATTCAACTATTTTGTTAAGAAGTCATCTTTTATTGTCGAAAATTCAACTGGTTTGTTGAATAATCGTCTTTTTGGATAGAAAATTTGTCCTTTCGGATTGAAAATACATCTTTTGGTAGAAAAGTGATCTTGTTTGGTTGAAAATTCGTGTTTTATTGTTAAAATTAAACTTTTAAATTAGAAAGTTTATCATCATATTTCTGGTCCAGAATTCACCTATTTTGTTTCAAAATTCTACTATTTGGTGGAAAATTTCATTATTTTGTTGAAAATTCAACTATTTTGTTAAAAAACTCATATTTGTTGGTCGAAAATTCATTTTTTTATGTTAAAAGACTGCTTTTTTTTGGTAGAAAAGTTTTCTTTTTGGATCTAAAATTTATTTTTTATGTTTGAAAGTTAATTATTTTTATTTGAAAAGCCTACTATTATATTTTTGGTTTATAATTAATCTCTTTTGGTTACAAATTCTACTATTTGGTTGAAAATTTCGTTATTTTGCTGAAAATTCCATTTTTTCCTAAAAAGTAATCTTTTTGGGTGAAAATTCAACTGTTTTGTTGAGGATTCATCTTTTCGGATAGAAAATTCATCCTTTTGACTTGAAAATTCATCTTTTTTGGTTGAAAATTATTCCTTCTTGGTTGAAAATTCAATTGTACTCTAAAAGATTCGTCTCTTTGGTTTGAAAATCTAACTATTTTGTTTAAAAAGCAACTGTTTTTTGTTTGATTTTAATCTTTTTATAACTTCCTTGGTTGAAAATGGATCTTTTCGGGTGTAAAGTCAATTTAAAAAAAAAACCTTCGACTTTTTAGCTAGAAAACTCAGCTCTTTTTTTTTAATTTAGCTCTTTTTTGAAACTTCATTTTTTTAAATTCCACTATTTTGTTGAAAATGCAATATATTTCGACTTTAAATCTTAGGAATATGGTCCCTTCATTATTATTTCACTATTTCTTCTATTTTGATAGCATTTTGGGCTGTGAAGTTTGACATCACTTTTTCAATCATTTAAGTTATATATTTTACCCTTAAGTTCTAAAATGTTTAACTCTTTTTAAAATGTGCGTGATAAAGCAATTAGTAGTAAATAATTATTATTATAAACGCTTAAAAGTCAACTGGGAAAAATGTCATTTTTGACCGAAAAACCGGGAAATAGTCTAGAATTATTTTTTGAAGTTTGAGTGCCCACCCTGTATATACCTCATCAACGTTTTGTACCTTCTTTTATTCTGCATCCAGATTTTCGATAGGTATTCTTTTTGTAAATAGTTTTTAAAATTAATAATACGAAGAACAGAAAATGTTATCTTCATTTTTAGTAAATATTAAACATCCATGAATACTTGTTTCACTTTTTGGTAATAACCATTCTACTAACTTAACAATATTTAATTTCGAAGAAAGACATCGTTTCTTATTATTTAGACCAGAATTATCCTTGCTTTTTTCTCCTACGTACAATATTCAAATTTTCGCGGCACTGGTAGCACTGCTTTTGTTGTTTCAAAAATGGCCGACAGAATCGAAGAGATCGAAGAGACACTTGTTGGTATACCAACAAGACAAATCGAAAAATTATAATTTTTCGATTTGTCTGAATAAAAGTTCCAAGAAGAGAAAAGTTGAATGTACATAGCCGTGTATTACAGTATGTTTCATCTTATGATAAATATCTTAGTTTTAAAATTAGTGGTGATTCGAATGTGATTCGTAATCTCATAAAATAGGAAAACAGGATATCATTGACGTTATGTAGGTTAGGAAACCTAAAAAAGGGATCGTTTGTAGATGTTATCTCTGAATTTATTCAGTTTCGATGAAAAGTAGGTGAGTGCAGCACAAAATAGATTTATTAAGGCTTTTCAAGTGTGAAACTTTAAAATATAGAAACTAGAAACTTGCAGATATAACACCTGATAGTTTTAAAGAGGACCATGCCCAACTTCTAGATCTTAATATCTGGAAAAAAGTTATAAATACGTTTTTATAAAATATGAAAATGAGTTAAGAATATTACTTATTTCGTGAAAAGACCATAATAATACATATATTGCGCTTATAATTGCAAATTTATGTTAAATTTCTAAAAAAAAACTTCTACCAAGGCTACCAACAAATTTTTCAGACATAACCTATATCAATTCCAATGCGAACAAGCAAGAAATGTTTTTTCACTATTAGAAAGACATAATTATGCGCTAAAACATTTAAAAAATAGCTTTTTACTTCTGCAAATTCAATCAAATATGACCATTGAAGTTTATGTTAAAATAATAAAATCATGGTTAGGTTTGGAAACTACTGAACTGAAGTTGGAAGCAATTTGACTTTATTTTTTGTGTTTCGTCATGTTGGTAGCTTTGTTGGCATTCAAAATATTCAATAAGTTGGTTTCCCGCCAAATTGAAGTCCTCATGCAATGTTGCCAAATTTACATTTCTATTTTCCTTCAAAAGTTAACTAACACCACTTTAAAATTAATTCAGTGGTGATTTTTAAATGTATTAATTTTCATGACTTTTACAAAAACCCTTCTTCACTTTCATAATAAGTCTGAATTTGTATCTTGGATTTTCAAATAGAAATCTCCGATTTATGTGGTTCTCCTCGATTGGGTCCATGAGACACAATGTTTATTTAAAAGCTTATATTTGCTACACAAGGTGGTGAAAAATTCGTATATTTTGCAAAATGGCCCAGAATTAATCAAAATTTAACGCATTTCAAGGGCATTACAAAATCTCCGATTTGACTCGTTGCACGTTCCTCCTTAAAAAGACGAATTTGTTTATTTTCACAATATTAACAAAGAATTACGAATAATCACAAAACAAGCCATATTATAATAATAATTTAGGGGAAGATAGCAATTATTTATTTATAAACAATTCAGTGAAAAAATGTAAATGAGCTATCTTTCTATTTTTATCAGATCACTTATTCTAATATTAAGTTTAAGAAAATTTTACGTAAGAAACCTTTTCAACACATATCCTTCACATAAGGGTGGATAGATTTTTTTTGATTGGCAGAAATACACATATTCGCCTGCTATACCCGCGAGATATTCCCTGGTAATCTGCTTTGCGTCAACCTCGCGTTCAAAGTGCAATACTTTTGAATGCGTTTCAATCCTACTTTTTTTGTAAGGCAGGAAAAACGCCATTACACGTAGTCACAGAAATGGATTCGAAGAGATTGTGTGGTTATTGCTCTTCAAAGGAGGTGCACTTGCACTCGAAAATCTAACTCGTTCACCAGGACTTACCTTTGCCAGAACCAAGACCTTAAAATTGCTGTGGAGGAATGACACGAAAGAATCGTGAAGCTTCTATTGAAGTATAAAGCCAACGCTGCTTTAGCTGATGAATCTGGCTTAAACTCTTTATAAATTTAGCAGCCAAGAGTGGACACATGCCAATGATTACAAGTTTTCTACGCTGATCCAATCTTGGTTTTATGTTCACACCAACAGGTGAAGAGGGTTATATACCCATCCACATTGCGACTGAAGCTGTCTACGAGAATATAGCAAAGTTATTTTTGGACGAAGGTTTTGATCAAACTCCATAGCAAGAAACGGATCTTCTCAGAATGGAAGTTTAAAAATCGTCGAAATCCTTTGCGAATATTGTTTTCGAGCGGCAAAATGGACTCATTTCTATCCTTAATTATATATATTGCCTCTTTTCATGGACATCAAAATGTAGTCATCTTTCTTTTAGAGAAAGAAGCAAATTCGAATTTTTCCTTTCAAAAGTCTTTTTAGACTGCGGAGCTGATGTCGATGCTTTTTGAGGTGAACTATTCTTCCTTTTGCGGCAAAAAATAAAATAGTTCATATTCCACGTATTTTATTGAAGGATAGGGCGAATGTTAATGCTGAAATCAGATTTCTTAGTTGACGATAGCCGTGGAGAAAATTAATCAAGGCGATAGTGATGATAACAGCAATTTAAATGACATACTATCTCATCGGCATCTGAATCACAAAGGTTTTGGCAAAGACGCAAGCTGATAATCAGGAAATTGATTAAGAAGATATAAATTTTATTAACTATTCCATCCTGAAGACTTCTTATTACGGTCTTCTTCTTGCGATCGACAAAATGAGGGAAGTGGAGATCATCGTAGAATTTTTTGCTTAAAGTGTCCCAGGGCATAGGGGCATAAGTGCAAAAACCCAAATTACTTTTGAGCTGTTATTTAAATTTGATGAATCGAGAAAGGAGCGCTTAAAAAAGCAACCATCTACGAAAAAACCCTTATCAAAGAAAGGCGCATCTCAAAAAATGCCGGACCTGAGGCAGGAAAAGCTGCATAACATTTTTATTTTTTACTGAAAAAATAGAACTTTTATGGTATTACTTAGCTTTATCAAACCGTGGAAAGAACATCCTGAAAGGAGCAACCACCCCCGAGCAAACCCCTGTCAAAAGTACGGCGCGTCCACAAAAACGAAAATATTGAGAGACAGAGTATGTTTTGTATATTTTATTTTATTTTTTTAAATAAGAAACTACTTTCAAGATATTATTTTGCTCTAATGAATCGTGAAAAGAAGCAATCACTTTAAACAAAAAATTACCAAGCATGGATTTTGACCCACTTCTAAATTGAACTAGACCATAATCTTCTACAGAGACACGAGTTAAGCTAAACAAACTAGTTTAAGCTAATAAAACGCATTTCCGAAATTTGGTACTGACGCCCTTATGCCCCGAGACCGTTCACTTTTATTTGCTAATTTCAGAGGAATTGTTAATGTTTGCGGAAAATAGAAAGATATATAAAATTCTCCTGGATTAAAATTACTCTGAGTTATAGAATAATGCTATTATTAAGGTTCTATATCGCAGGCAGTTATATATTATTTTAATTAAAAGAGGAGTTATAACGCAATCATCAAAATGGAAATTTAAAATGAGTTGGTTTATAGCTTTACATTATAAATAAGCTGATGTTAAAGCTTTGAGCTCTTTTATTCGGATAACATTATTTTTTTGAATTGAGTATGCGTATATTAGGTGTGCAAATTAATTCGGTGTTTTTGATGTCTTGTAACTCTTGGTCAAACTTCAATTTTTTTCCCGCCCTAAGGTAGTTTTAAAGGGCGAGCCTTATGCGTTAAAACACAGTAGAATGGGTGGCGGCCCTGCTGACTTAATCTCAAAAATCGTTATTCAATCCAATGGCGTCCGACAACGAACATTTGAGACACTGTATTTTCTTGAAGTTCCAATTGAAAAAAAAAATGCAGCTGACGCAATAGAATTTATTTGCTCAGTCTTACAAGAAGGTGCGATGACACATAAAACGTGTAAAAAGTGGTTTCAGAGACTTCACGATGATGATTTTTCAATTGGAATGCAAAAAGCATGCAGTGTCTCAAATGTTCCTTGTCGGATGCCATTGTATTCTCAAATTATTTTTGAAGATAAGTCCGCAGGGCCGCCACCTATTATATTGTGTTTTAAAGTTTAAGCTTCGCCCTTTGAAACTATCTTAGGACGGGAAAAAATTCAAGTTTTACCAAGAATTACAAGACATCAAAATAAAGGCACTGAATTAATTTGTACGCCTAATACTTTCAAATCTTTGAACACATTTTATGTTTCCATTGTAGTCCTTATTCTTAAGGGTGTACATTACTTATCTCAAGTTAAAAAATTAGCATTGTCAAAAATTATTCATAAAATTGAAGAAAATATTCCCATTGTCAATTGTAACTAAAATTGTGGAAGAGAACTGAAGGCGAACTTTAGAAAAAAATATTTCTGATTAAAATTGCTTATTTAACAATAGTTATTTTGGGTTTTATGTTTTTACTTTCTCTTTAGGTAAAAGTTGCAATTCGTATTCAATCCCAATGCTGTAGGGTTAATTTTATTCCTTGAAAGATTTTCAAGTATCTTTTTGGTAGTTTTCTATTTAAAAAATTTTAATAATTCTGGAATAAAATATTTTTTTCTAAAGTTTGCCTTCAGTTTTCTTCGAAAATTAATTACAAATAACAATGGGAATATGTTTTTCGATTTTATAAATCATTTTTAACTATGCTCATTTTTTAACTTGAGATAACTAGTGTAGCTTCTTAATTTATTTGTTATCAACCCCGTTGTAATGAAAAATATTATTTTACCTTTTATATATTTACTAGAGTTTTGGGGAAGGCGTACGCCCAAAGGATGAAAATAGAGGGATGTGAAGGAAAGTTGAGATTCGTCAGTACGGAGCATGCGTGGAGGGTTGACCGTTTTCTGTAGTGCGTGCGTCACACTTTGTCAAATGCTGCCGATCTTTTTGGAAAAAATAAAAATATAACTGAAGTTTAA
Organism: Andricus curvator; assembly: GCA_932195095.1. Taxonomy (NCBI): domain Eukaryota; kingdom Metazoa; phylum Arthropoda; class Insecta; order Hymenoptera; family Cynipidae; genus Andricus; species Andricus curvator. Next base: position 236,722 of record CAKNYM010050077.1, read on the forward strand.
ACAACTGAAGACATGAAGAAGGAAAAAACAGTCGACTACAGTCGGCCCTATAAATTATAAGTATTTTTATATATTATTTAATTTAATAAGCTTTTAGAAATTCTTAAACACACAAAGTTCTATTTTCAGGTTATGTTTATAATCATTAATATGTAAATATCGATACAGCCAAGTAGAAATTTTTTGCCACTTTTTCACATTTTTAAGTAGCTTTAGATAAAAAACTATAAAGTGTGAATGAAAACAGTATTTTAATCGGATTAATAATTACTTTACAGCCCATCAACTTTTAAGTCTTACTGGAATCAACTTTGAAACCAAAACCATTGTTGTAAGTTGATAATATATACAATTTGTAATATTATTACTGGATAATCTATTCACGTTACTAAATTTTGATTATTTTTTCAGGGTCTTGTAGAACTTACAATCATTCCACAGAAAAATACACTATCGTGTGTTAGACTGAATGCAAAGCAGTGTAGAGTTTATAATGTAATATTGAACAATGAGGTGGAGGTGCCTTTTCGATATTTTGATCCCTTCCTAGATATATGCCAAGAAAATCCTGAACAGTAAGTTGTATTTTTTTTCTGGATTTAATTTAAGTTCGTAGACTCAAAACGTTCTCCACTGGGCATGCAAACATAACCTTTACGTTGCCGCAACGTCAGTGTTACGCATGTTACGTGCAGGCAACCTTGCTAAAAAAACGTCATTTCTGCTTATTCTAAAATATATGTAAAAAGTCCCGTTATTTATATAAAATTAGTAATTCTTTTCTCACAAGTAAGAAAGGTATGTTTTTCTGTAGATTCTCAAAGGCCTGAATTTTAAGATAAAAATAGAAGTAATCAGATCCGCTCGATCTACTTGGGGACCGTCCCTGAACTACGTTACCAATTTGAGGGGTGGGGAGATGGGGTCACGCCAAAAAATACACTTGATAACAGTAGGTGGGGAGGGTGGCCAGTGGAAGTAACATTACGTATGCTCCCCTCTTTTTAACTTTTTAAAGAATTCCTCCTTTTTCCATGTTCTTAAAGAACTTGCCTTTTTCTCGTTTTTTCGCTTAAATGCGAAATGAATTTAGAGAACCCAATAAGAAAATTCCACTGATTTTGATTGAAAAGTCTGCTATTATATTTTTTTTTCGGAATTTATCTCGTTTGGTTAAACATTCTAGTATTTGGTTGACAATTTTATGATTTTGTTCAAAATGCAAGTATTTTTTGGTCAAGAATTCAGCTACTTGGTTAAAAGTTGAATTGCTTCGTTAAGAATTCATTTTTCTGGTTGAAGATTCCTCTGTTTGGTTGAAAATTTAACTATTCCATTTTTAGAAAATTAATCTTGGTTAAAAAATCTTATTTTGGGTTGAATGTTGAACTCTTATTGAAATTTTTTTTTTAAGATTCATCATTTTACTAGCAAATATAACTATTTTGTTGAAAATTCGTTTTTTTTTGTCAGAAATTAATTTTTTAAATTAAAAATGTAACTATTCCATTTCTGGTTGAAAATTGATATTTTTAATTGAAAATTGATCTTTTCTAGTTGAAAATTCATGTATTTTGTTAAAAGTTCGTCTTTTGTGGTCGAAAATGAATCTTCTTGGTTGGAAATTCATCATTTTTGGTTAAAAGTCCAACTGTTTGATTAAAAATTATTCTATTTTGGTCGAGGATTCAACTATTTTATTGAAAACTCGTATTTTTTGGTTGAATTCAACTGTTTTTTATTTCAAATAAAAATCTTTTTGATTGAAATATCAACTATTACCTGTTTCTTTGCGAATTCATATTTATTGATTGACAAATAAAACACTTGTTTTAAAGTTGAAGTCCTTTTCAAAAATTGCATTTTTTTTTGGTTGAAGATTCATAATTTTAGTAGAAAATTCATATTTTCGTTTCGTAAGTCCAACTATTTTTGTAGAACGTTCGTCTTGTTTGCTCGTAAATTTATTGTTTTTGTTGAAAATTTAACTATTTGGTTAAAAATTAATCTTTTTTGGTTGAAAATGTAACTTTTTTGTTGAAATTTGTTTTTTTTTCTTTGTTAAAAATTAATTTTATCTGAAAATTTCACTATTCTATTTTTGGTCGGAAATTTTTCCTTAACGAGTTAAAAGTTCTACTATTGGTATAAAATTTATGTATTTTATTGAAAATTACTCTTTTTTGCAGAAAATTAATCATGTTTGTTGAAAATTTATTATTTTTGTTAAAGATTCAACTATTTTATTGAAAATTTGTCTGTCTCGGTTGAATTCAACTAATTGAAAAATTGTTTTTTTTTTGTTGAAAACAAAATTTTTAAACTAAAAATTTGAAAATTCCATTTTGGGTTCAAAAAATATATTTTTCAGTTGAAAATTTAACTATTTGGTTTAAGGTCTTTCTTGATTGAAAATTCATCAATTTAGTTGAGGATTCAACTATTTTATTAAAAATTAGTTCTTTTGGTTTAATTCAAGTGGTTGAAAATTCGTCGTTTAGTAGGAAGTTCGTCTTTTATTGTAGACAATTTTTTCTGGCTTGAAAGTTAAACTTTTTTTGGTTGAATTGTAATCTTTTTTGTTTGAAAATTCATCTTTTTTGGTTGAAAATTCACTTTATTGTTGAAAATTGAACCGTCTCCGAAAAAATTCGACTTTTTTGCTTGAAAAATTTAACTATTTGGTTAAAAGTTCAACTACTTGGTTGTTAATGCAACTCTTTGGTTAAAAATTAAATTCTCTTTGTTGAAAATGCGTCTTTTTTGTTTTAAAATTAATCTTGCTTGGTAGAAAACCTTTTTCGGTTGAAAATTCAACTATTTTGTTTATAATGCAATATATTTCGACTTTAAAATTTGGGAAATTAAAGTGTTTCACATTGAATTCGATATGGCATTTACATTAACTTTTTTGGAAAGAATTTATTTCCCTATTTTCGTCAAAAATCACCCTATTTCCTATGTGCTGAGAGAATTTTGGGCTACGTTACTTTTCGGGGAGTGGGGGAGGGGGGATAGCCCAAAATTGGTCACGTAGTTTATGGACAGCCCTTGAAATATTTGTTGTCACATTCTATCTAAAAAAAAGTGGTGTAACAATATATGTATCTCGAAAATCTCGCAATTATTTTTGTTGAAAACCTGATTGGTTTTTCATTACTTGAAGTTGTTTTTTATATCGTAAATTTGAAATTTGGCGATTAAATTAAACCTTTTAGATTATTTACGTTTTTCGGTTTTGTTCGTTTTTTACCAAGCAATGGCATTTTCTTAAACAAAAATCATCAGATTTTAAAGGTTCATAATTTTTAAACAATTTTAGGTTTCGTTAGCGTTTTACACCAAAAATTGATATAGTTCGAACAAGATGTGCAATTTTTGAACAGTTTCGGATTATATTGACGGCTTTTACAGAAAAGTCGGTTATTTTAAACAAAAATCATTAAAATTTACGGAATCAAATTCGGAATAAAGAAAAATTTAAGTTCATCTTCAACGTCCAACATTCAAATTTAACTACGTAATTCTTGGAAATTAGGAGAAAGAACCAAGAAACGATCAAATTTGGACAACACACACTTTTAAATGTCTTCATTCAAATTTAAAAAAAAGAGAAAGAAAAAGAAGGCAATCTCCAAATCTCCTTCCTTATTTTTCTCTAGTCTTTTTTTCAAACATTTTTAAATCACAAAATTTGACCGTTAAATTCTTGATTGATTTTTTGTAATTTCGAAGAATTTCGTAGTTAAAGGGTTGCAGTACATAACTAGATCACCAACAAAATCGGAATTTTTCAGGAGAGCGAAATCACATTCTGTAAAATTAAAATCACCATTTAAAGATAAAACAAAAATTTACTCCCGAGCTGAAGTACTTCTAAATTGAGGCCATAAAAGTATGATTGAAAAATATTATCCAGCTTCGAGAAATAGAATGTGGAACTTTACAATCTCAAAGTGACAAGAACCTAAAATTGGAACAGGCTTGGTTGCTAATCACGATAAAAAGTGCAATTTTTATTTGACACACAAAATAAAATCTTGCTCCCGAGATATTGATTTGCTAAATTGGGAGAAAATGAGGTTGATTAGAAAAAGTTAACCAATTTCGAGTAAATTATTCAAGAATTTGGAGGTTCAAATTTCATGGTTTTGGAAAATCGTACTTAGATAGCGACTAAAAATCTATTTTTGAATTTTTAAAAATAATAAAAACTGACCAACGGAGATGTGGGTAGGCTAAATAAGAATAAATCAGTTTTAATCCAAAAAATTGCTCTGTTCGGGGAAAATAAAGATTTAGTGTGACGGCATCGCACTTGTGACAGACGATTTTTCGTTGAAAGTTCTATAAAAAGAAGAAAGTTATATGTTTCTTTATAAATAAACGATAATAATGTTAAGAAATAACGTTACTGATCACAAGGCAAAAAGTTAAGTGAAAAAACCTTATAAAAGTGGCTTTTTGTAAAAAGTGAAGATTTAAGATTTTAGGTTGGAATTTGATTGATACTTTGGTGCTGAAAAAAGTTGCTAATAGTTTTATTTAAGGACTTTTCCTTTGAAAAAAGAAGTATTTGATTATTTTACTGAATTTACAAACTTTTAGGAAGACTAAGTTGGGCAGGAAAAGGTTTAAAAAAAGGTAAGAGGTTAGGCAATGAAAAAGAAAAGAAGATGGGAGACATATACAGAGAGTCAGTTATCTGGTTTTGAATTACCAATATTTTTATTACTATATTAAAAATGAAGTTTTGAAAAAATCCTTTTTACACAACGTGTATTTAATTTTCAAAGAATTTTTTATGCAAAAATCCAATTTTCAGAAAAATTGTTGTTTATCTAGTTCTGGACTGCAATCCTTCAATTAAGAATCGTCAGATTTCAAACAAGATTTACAATTCGGAACAATTTCCTGTTATCTTATGTTAGTCTTTTTCGAAGGAAATTATTGGTATTTTTAATTAAAAAAGTATTAGAATTCAAAGTATATTTACCATTTTTCAGTAACTTTAGGTTATATGGGTTGTTTCACCTGACATTTGTATTTTTAAACAAAAATAGTTAGATTTAAATCCAATGATTTATTTTTTGTTAAAAATAATAAAATTTACAAGCCTAATCAATTTTTTATCGTATTAGTTATTTTTGTCTGAAATTAAAATTTGTATTTAAAAATTATTACATTTCACAGAAGATACATAATTTTTGAAAAATTTTAGCTAATGTCGATACACACTTGAAGCATTACTAAATATGTTAGGATAATAATACGGCTAAAAAATAAATTTTAAGTATAAGAAAATGTTAAAAAATCAGTTTTTATGGAAAACCCCTAAATTTGCACATTTTTTCTTTTCACTAGGTTGCCCAATGATCTCCATGCAAAGCTATGCCTTAAAGTGACGAAAGATTAAAGAATACATCAAATTAATTAATTTAATCAATTTTTAAAGAAAATTACTCAAACCATTAATTGTTCGTATTTAATAAATTAGTCATTCAAATTAAAGTAATTGAGAGTACCTATATATTTTTTTTAACTGCAAAAAACGAACGAAATTTCCTCGAGCGATCCAGGAGAACATTTGGCTTTTCGAACTTGGGAAATTATCAAATTTGACTTTTTTCGAAAAGGGTTATTCTGAGAAAATTTTACTGCTGGAAAAAATGTTACGCTAATTATAACTCGATGCAGCTCTTGGTTTTTCGTAATTGAGAAAATTGAAAATTCTTAGCTTTTGATTTTTTTTTGTCAAGAGATTAATTTCATACAATTTTAAAAATCGTGATGTACAGTTTAAAAATTAATGATTTGTAGCGATTAGTTTCAGGAACCCAATTTAAGAATTCTTAAACGAAGTTTTGAATTGTTTAATTTTTAGCGCTTCAAGTTTGAATTCATTAATTTTGAAAGTTTCCAATTAAAAAGCATACAATTTGCAAAGTGTTTAGAATAACTAAACTTTAAAGGTTTACAATAATATTTAAAAATCTTCAATTTTGAAAGGTTAAAATAACAATGATTTTTTTGATAGAAATAAAATTTTTTAGTAAAAAGTCTGTCCAATCACCTTGAATGTCACTTGATACTGCATGCTATGATACTTATTAAAAATATATTTATCATCTTTAAAATTTCAGTAATTTCAATTTAAAATTATAATTTTTAATGTGCCATTCTAAAACAGTTTAATCTTTGGGGCCTTGAAACTAATGTTTTTTTTGCTTCAAAAGCTTACATTTGAAAATCTTTGGTTTGAAATTTCTTAATTTTTGGAGGTTTCGAATTTCAAATTTCACAACATTGTAGTTTCAAATTCAAATATTATAAATGTCCGGACAATTTCACTATTGAATCTTTCAAAATTTCATATTAATAGCCTTGATAGTCAGTTTTAAATTTAATAATTTTAGATGTAAATTTGTAAATATAAAGAAATTTCGAATTGAAAAGCTTAAAATTGTGCAACTGCAAACGTTTAATTCATATTATAGTAATCTTGTTTTTTATATATTTTTTTTATTTTCAATTTAATATCTTAAAATTGTTCGATTTTAAGTTGAAGATTTAAACAAATGAATCGTGTAAAATTGGAAAATATTTGTTTGGAAAATTTCAATTATGAATAATAATTCTAATTATTATTCAGTAATTGTATAATTTCTTTAATATTGAATGTTTACAATTTTAGAGTTCTGATTCTTCATGTTGTTGAACGCTAAATAAAATTTTTTTCAATTCCATTAGTTTTAATTTTGCAATTAAAATTGAATTGTTTGAATTTTGAAAAGTATAATTAACAGTTTAAAAATTATTAATTTTTAGCGATTTAATTTATTTGAAGTAATTAATATTTTATAGAGTTTGAGTACAAAACAGTTTTAATATCACAATTTTTAGTGACTAAACATTTTTTTTAGTTTTAAAATAAGTTCGGATTCGTTTAAGTTTCAATGTTCCGGAGTAGAAATATTTTCATTTTCAATGTTTGCCATTTAAAATTACTATTATTTATTTTTTGATTATAGAAAAATTTGTCAAATCAGTTTTAAGGTTAAATAATTATTTTTGTTGTTGCAATAACACTTTAAAATTCTAGAATTTCAGAATTTTTGACTTTGAAAGATTCAATTTAGTTTTAAATTATTTAATTTTCAAGTCGCTTAATTAGAAATAATACAGTTTTAATTCCTTTGCATTTTAAATAATCTAATTTCCAAATTCGATCTGAAAGTATTAAATTTTTAACGTTTGGAAATTGTCCTCTTTTCGAAATTTTAATCTGAAATCATTTAATTTCCATATTTTTCAGTTAAATGAAAATGACATTTATTTTTAAATTGTTATTTTTGATGTTAGGACATAAAAACCCAGAGAAGTGAACACGCGCTTGGTGCACGTGCATATACTACTAGTATATATAACAAAACATCTCTCTCTTTTTCCTTTGTTAGACACAAAAGTTTACTTATCCTACTTATTATATGATTCAAAGTCAGCAGATTTCGTGCAAAAAGATTTGCTGACTTTTATCGACTTCCGCAATTGATCATATGTGAACAAACTGTGGGTTGTGCAAAGAGAGTTTATTTTTTTCAAACCGAGAGAAATAACGATTTTTTACCGAGAGAACCGGGAGTCGAAAATTATAAAAATAGTGGCTACTCTGATTAATCAAAGTATAACTTTGTTATTTCATATCACACTTACCCCTATCTACCCTACAGTACTTCACTTTATTTTAGGCGATCACTAGAAGCTTTCTCCAAGCAACACCTGGCCGCAGCTGAGAAGGTCGATCCAGACGCTAACGAAGGAGAACTAGTTATCTACATTTCTAACGATCCGAAAGTCGCTTCCTTAGTCTCGAAAGGTTGCCCCTTGCGAATAGGCATCGAATTCGCACTCGAAAATCCCCTAGGTGGAATTCATTTCGTCCTAGTGCCCAAGAAAGATGACCAGGATAAGAGATCACACGCCGACCGCGGTTCCCACATGTACACCTCCAGTTACGAAAATTCCTCCCGACTCTGGTTTCCCTGCCTCGACTCCTTCGCGGACCCTTGCACTTGGGAATTGGAGTTGACTGTCGATGCTTCTATGATCGCCATTTCCTGTGGGGATCTTCGAGAAACCGTCTACACTCGTGATATGAGAGGAATTACCTACCACTACGTCTTGAACACACCAACTTGTGCTCCGAACATCGCCTTGGCAGTGGGCCCCTTCGAAGTTTACGTTGATCCCAATATGCACGAAGTCACGCACTTTTGTCTTCCACAGCTCCTGCCTTCTTTAAAAGCTTCCACCAAGTATGTCCACGAAGCATTTGAATTCTTTGAAGAAACTCTATCGAATCGATACCCATATTCCTGTTACAAGCAGGTGTTCGTGGATGAAATCGACGAGGACGTCAACGCCTACGCGACAATGAGCCTCTTAAACACCAATCTCCTCCATCCAGCGCCAATAATCGACCAGGTCTACTTAACTAAAAGGGCCATGGCCCAGGCGATTGCAGAACAATTCTTCGGATGTTTTATCTCAATGCAAAATTGGTCCGACACGTGGTTGCCGAAAGGAATCTCCACTTACTTAACTGGTCTCTACGCTAAGAAGTGCTTTGGAAACAATGAGTACCGGGACTGGATTCACTCCGAACTGCAGGAAGTTGTGAAATATGAGGAGCAGTTTGGAGGAATAATTCTAGACCCTTCACAGCCTCCAGCTTCTCTTCCAATGGGTGAGAATATTCATAGTACAGTTCCAAGATCAGCCGAACCTGGATTCTACTTCCCGATTCGAAATCTGCACACGATGTCTCCAAAGTACTTGGAAGTTTTGGGGAAGAAGGCGCACTTAGTGATTCGGATGCTGGAACTCAGAATCGGGCAGGAACTTCTCCTCCAGGTTTTCAACAAACAACTTTCGCTCGCAGCAAACGCTGCCCAGCTGAAAATCGATTCTGGTCTATGGTTCCAGATGCTGATCAGCACGAATGTTTTTACGAAAGCGATTTTTACAGTTACGGGAAAAGATATGGCTGTCTTTATTGATAAGTGGGTTAGGACTGGAGGGCATGCAAAATTCAGCCTGAGTTTTGTTTTCAACAGAAAGAGGAATATGGTTGAGATAGAGATTCGACAAGACTCAACTCATCAGAAAGGAGTTAAGAAATATGTTGGTCCTCTTGTCGTTAACATTCAAGAACTTGATGGGCCTTTTAAGCACACTTTGCAAATAGAAGGAACAGTTTCTAAAGCAGACATCACTTGTCATAGCAAAAGCCGAAGGAACAAGAGGAGGAAGATTCCCCTTTGTACTGGAGAAGAGGTGGAAATGGATTTATCAGCGATGGATGATTCTCCGATTTTGTGGATTAGGCTAGACCCCGATATTACTTTTATGAGATCTGTGCAGATCCAACAGCCAGATTATCAGTGGCAGTACCAACTCAGGCACGAAAGGGACGTGCCTGCGCAAACGGAGGCGATCGTAGCTTTGCAGAATCACGCGACTCCAGCGACGAGAATGACATTAACTGATACAATAGAAAACGAGAATTTCTACTACAAAGTCAGACTCAGAGCTGCGCACTGTCTAACTAAAGTGGCTAATTCGATGGTCTCTACTTGGGCCGGACCTCCAGCGATGTTAGCGATCTTTCGGAAATTGTTCGGTTCTCTTTCTTGTAGAAGAATCGTTAGAGAAAATAATTTCCAGAACTTTCAGCACTATTTTCTGCAAAAGACTATTCCTCTCGCGATGGCTGGTTTACGAAACTCGCATGGCATTTGTCCTCCGGAGGTACTGTCATTCCTGATGGATTTGTTGAAGTATAACGACAATAGGAAGAACAGTTATTCGGACAACTACTACAGGGCTGCGTTGATTGAAGCCTTGGGAGCGACGCTCACTCCCGTTATGAGCTTTCAACAAGGAGCTGAGGTCACTGCAGAGTCTCTTTCCCCTGAGATCACAGCGATTTTGGAAGAGGTGACGAGAAACTTAAATATGGAGAAGTTGCTCCCTTGTTATAAAAATACAGTGAGTGTTGCTTGTCTCAAAGTAATTCGGACTTTACAAAAGCTTGGGCATGTGCCGAACAATCCTCATATTTTTAGAGCCTATACAGCTTATGGACTGTTCTATGACCTCAGAATTGCAGCTTTGGAAGCTTTGGTGGATTTTACAAGGGCTGATGGCAAATGGCAGGATCTGATGTTTCTCATAAACCTTGCGAAGAATGATGAGCATCCTCAAGTGAGGCATCGATTGGTTCGACTCTTGATTGAGAATCCTCCTTTTCAAAGAGCGCGTAAACATCCTCTGGATAAGCCGGAGTTGGTTGACACGATTTGGGACTTGATTAATAATGAACTTTCTCATGATGCGAAACTAAGATGCGACTGGGTCGATTTTTACTATACCTTGTATGGATCAAAACGACCACTTTGTCTTCCGGTCAAGGAACTTGAGATGCTGATGAAACCCCAAAAAGTTGAAGCGAGTTCTGTAGGGAATTCGCAGCTTCCTGTTAAAAAAGACTCGTTTGAGGCAGAGATGAGTCTTAAGAGGAAAGCTTCGCCTGTTAGGGAAGTTCCGGGATCTTCTGTTTTGGAAAACCCCAATGCGAAGAGGATTAAGGCGGACAAAAATGCAGGGAACGAAGGGAAAGACAGATCACATATTCATAGTGATAATTCGGCATCTCTTCCGGGGATCATGGGAACAAAGGGCCCAGTTGGATTTGAACCGGGGATGTTTAAGAAGCAAGAGGATCATAAAGGGAAAGGAGAGTCGGGGAGTAAGAGCAAAAAGAAGAAGAAGGATAAGAAGAAACATAAACATAAGCACAAGCATCATAAGCATGGCATGGACAAGGAGAAGAAAGAGAAGGATAAAAGCAAAGAGAAAGACAAGAGTAAGAATAAGGAGATAGAGAAAATCAAAGAGGATCGGATTGATTTGAAGGTTGTGGAAGACACTCTAAGTTCTGGGAGCTCAAGTCCTAATAGTCAAGATACTTCAACTGTAGATAGTGAATTCAGTTTTGCCCGTTTATAATTCTTTCGGACTTTAGAAGAATTATTATGTATATAGAATTAAAGTAATAAGAATGTAAGATATATTGCGATAGGTTTTTTTGAAATTATACGATTGTACCTATGTGATGATATAATTATATTTATTAAGATTGTGTTCTTCCTATGTATTTTATACTTTTGATATCATATAGATGATGAACCAATTTTAGAAAATAGTTTTATTTGATTGAGTGTAGTTGGTTTTCCAGGTGAGAAGAAATTTAAGGAACTAGAATCATTATTTATAAGACAGTTTGTTTGTTTTTTTGTTTGAGATCGGAAAAAAGCGTGAAAATTGTGATTGAAGTATTAAAAACTGCCTGAATTAAAATGTATTGGAAATTCACAAAATTATTCGTTACTTATTTGGATATTCTTTTTTGAATAGTTGAAATTCTAAATTGTTTAGGTTTGAAGGTTATAAAGGATCCAAACCCTAAATGATTAAACATTCATTTTTATTCATCATTTATTGGTGTAAAATGAACTTTATTCTCCTCACATTTTTTTTTTGGATTACGTGATATGCCATACATGTATCATACATGAATATCTAAATAATCTGAAGATTCACTGTCGCTAACATTATTAGAACCGGTTGAAGAACGTCCTGGAGAAGCAGGCGGATGTATTACTGGACTAGGTCTTCTTTCAGGAGATCTAACGATTGAATTATGAACATTGTTTTTGGAACCATGTGAAGGAGGATTAAGATATTCTGATTGCGCTGGTGAAGCTGGTGGACTAGGTGATCTTACTTGTCCTCGTGTTCTGGAAGGTCCTATGTATCTAGGCCAAGAGAAGCAAGGGAACCATGAATCTCTTGGTCTAAGTCGCCTTCGATATACTCGAAGAACAGGTGGTTCATTTCTTAAAGGAGTATTTGGAGTTTGAGGAGGTCCGCTGGACTGTGAACTCAGTTCTGTAAAAAACAAAAGAAAATTATAAATTATAAACTTTAAAAAAGACCCTCAGTTTTAAAATTGAATTAGTAATATTGAGACATGAATTTCAAATTGGAAACGAATGTTACAACTTGGTCAATTGAAAACTAATAATTACCGATAGAATTACAGAAAACCACAAAGGCAAGGAGCAGAGCTGCAAAGATGATTCTCATTTTTCCTTGTTAGAGGAACCCTGAAAAATATCCCCAATTGTAATTAATTGGGTTTTATATATGTTTGCAAGTAAAGCACTTTGTTGTCTTTATCAAAAATCTTGAACATTCACTTACTGTGCTTTTTATGTGAAGACTAATGTACAATGTTCGAAGACAATAGAATAGAACAATGTGCATCCTTCGGAAAGATCACTGTAACGTAACGATTGAGCTGAAAATGCAACTCTGAGCTCTAAAAACAGTAAATGCACCGTTCCCGAAGATTTTTTCTACTTAATATAATTAAAAATGTACTGAAGAATCTATAAATAGTCGGGAATATTGGAGATAAGGACAAAGCGTCACTCGGCACACGTATATATCATCACGTCACGCGGCCTAATATAGAAGACAAGATTATAATGAAAAGAAGCGTAAATGAACATAATGATATCAATCAAAACGTTTGCTTTTCAGATAATCACAGAACTTCTCAAAATTTTGACGATTTTATTTCGCAATCGCAGTCTATCGATTTCAATTTAATCTCTTTTTTTAGGGAAAACATTCTTCTTAGAATTCCTGACGTAACGACTGATGAATGAATTGAAAAATTTATGATGGTTAGAGACCCTTATTTTATGCGAAGCGCATAATCGCATAATGTCTCAAAATTGAATATTATACTCGAAATCTCTGCGATTTATGAAATTTCTAAGTTAAATAAACAAGATTCGTCATCGCATAAAAACGCATAATTTTTTTTCGTCGCATAATTTTGTAATTTTCGCATGATTTTGCAAAAATTCGCATAATTTTGCAAAATTTCGATTTCTGCATAGAAAATTTTGTTTAATTAACAAAATTTCAAAAATCCTAAAATATTTTATACTAATGAAGTGAAGAAAAAGTCGTGGATGTACAAAAGGACGTAAAAAAGTTCGTATAAAAGGACGTAAAAAAAATACGTACAAAAGGACGTCCCAAATTGGGATACAAAATGACGTACTTTTGTGTGTGTGTGTATATATATACTTATATGCTACTTAAGAAACTTATATGTTATTAGAGAACCAATGGGCTTACGGTATATATTTTCTTTAAATTTGGCTACACTTTTCTTCAAAAAGGAAATTAAGTCAGAAACGACGTGCCAAAGGACATACAAAAGTACGTCATATTGTATCCCAATTAGGGACGTCCTTTTATACGTACCTTTTTACGCCCAATTTTTCAAGTGAAATTTCCAAGTGTTTAAACATATTTCGAAGACAAGTCTCGAAAAAAAAAACTCAAAGATGACATTGTTCCAAAGATCCTAACTGGAATGCTATCTAATCAATCTGATTTCGCTATTAAATGTCTTCAAACGATCTATTTCTCCGTATCAAATAAAGATGCTGAGCTTGCCCTGCTGGAATTAAACGGATAACAATTAGCGGATTCAAACGGATAGAATTTTTTTATCCGTTTGAATGAGCACTTTGCATCCTTTTCAATCGTGTTCTATCCTTTTTTAGATTTTTAAATCTTTATCCGTTTGAATAATTTCCAATACCTTAAGTGGAATTTTATCCGCTCCTATCCGTTTCAGTAAGAACATTTTTATCCTCATCTATCCGTGAGATGGTATCCTATTTATCCGTTTTAATGCATCTTCAACGAAAAATATTCTTTCCTTATGTATCCTTTTTAATCCATCTTTAATTAAAAATAATATATCCATATATATATATATATATATATATATATATATATATATATATATATATGCGTTTAAATCATCTTCAACTAGTAATACTCTATCTGCGTCTACCTTTTTGAATCTGTATTTAACTATAGTCTATACGTTTTTTGAAGAAAGGATTGAAGAAGGATAAGTAATGATTGGCACGGATTAATATTCTACCCGTGTTACATAATGATAAAAATCAAAGTAGTTCGCGGATAGACAAGGATTAGGTGATGGATAGAAGGATTGGAGAGGATATAAGCATTGATTGTCACGGATACCTTTTCAGTCAGTGATGGGTGACGAGATAAAATCGAAGCAGTATGCGGATAGAAAAGAATACGCTACGGTGACGGATAGAAAAGAATACGCTACGGTGACGGATAGAAAATTATGGATTTGAACAGATAGGCAGTACGTTTTATGGTGAAGGGATTGAAGATGATAAGAAATTATTGACACAGATTAAGATTCTATCCGTGTTACATAAAAATCAAAGTAGATCTCGGATAGAGTGACGGATATAAAATTATGGATTAGAACAGATAGCCAATTATTTATGTTGAGAAAAGATTCATGAGGATGAATATTGACTGGCATGGATAAGTATTCTATCCGTGATAGCTAACAAGGAATGTCACAGTAGGTAGCGGATAGAAAAGGATAGGGTGACGGATAGAAAATCATAGATTCGAACGGATAGGAAATATATTTTGCGGGGAACGTATTAAAGAGGATAAGTAGTGATTGGTACAGATTAAGATTCTATCAGTGTTACATAACGAGAAAAATCAAGTAGGTCCCGGATGGATAAGGATAGTCTGACGGATAGAACATTATGGATTAGAATAGATAGCTACTTCTTTCTGTGCAGAAAATATTCATAAGGGTAAGCATTGACTGGCATGGATAAGTATCGTATCCGTGATTGATAACACGGAAAGTCTAAGTAGGTCGCGGATAGAAAAGGGTAGGCGGCCGGATAGAAAAATGATGGATTAGACCGGATAGCCACTTCTTTCTGTGGAGAATGGATTAAAGAGGATAAGTAATGACTGGCACAGATAAGTATTATATCCGTGATAGTTAACAAGGAATGTCAAAGTAGGTCGTGGATAGAAAAGGATAGGGTGATGGATAGGAAATTGTGGATTAGAACGGATAGCCAATTCTTTCTGTGGATAATGGATTAAAGAGGATAAGTAATGATTGGCACGGATAAGTATTATATCCGTGATAGTTTCCCTGCTGGAAGTAAAAAGATTGAAAAAGATAGAAATTTGGGGATAGGAAAAGATAGAACTATTCTATCTCTCTCAATGGGTCACTTTGTATCCCTAAAACGCTATCTTTTCTTATCCCTAATCTCAATAACTTTCTATCTTTTTCTCTATCCTTCATGACGAAGGACTCTTATCTTTTTCGATCCATTAGTCTATCTATCTATTACGAATTCCAATCTTTTCCAATCTCTTTCTCTATCCTTCGTGACCGAGACCTCTTATTTTTTTCTATCCCTTAGTATATCTATGTATTACGAATTTTAATCTTTTTCCATTCTCTATCTCATCCTATCCTCCTTCTATCAACGTCAATATTTTTTCATCTCTCAATCAATCTAAACTCCCTTCATCTTTTCCAATCTCCTTTTCCCTATCTCTTCTTATCCTCGATCTATCCGCGTCAATCTTTTTCTATCTTTTTGTCTATATAAATTCACGTCTATCT
>CAKNYM010050077.1:253193-281231 GCA_932195095.1 Andricus curvator
GAAAGACGTGAATTTATATAGACAAAAAGATAGAAAAAGATTGACGTCGATAGAAGCAGGGTAGGATGAGATAGAGAAAAGGAGATTAGAAAAGAAAGACGTGAATTTATATAGACAAAAAGGTAGAAAAAGATTGACGTCGATAGAAGCAGGGTAGGATGAGATAGAGGAAAGGAGATTGGAAAAGAAAGACGTGAATTTATATAGACAAAAAGCTAGAAAAAGATTGACGCGGATAGATCGAGGATAAGAAGAGATAGGGAAGAAGAGATTGAAAAAGATAACGGTATTTTAGATTGATAGAGAGATAGAAAAAAATTGACGTTGATAGAAGTAGGATAGGATGAGATAGAGAAAAGGAGACTGGAAAAGGAAGACGTGAATTTATATAGACAAAAAGATAGAAAAAGATTGACGCGGATAGATCGAGGATAAGAAGAGATAAGGAAAAGGAGATTGAAAAAGATAAAGGGAGTTTAAATTGATTAAGAGATAAAAAATATTTACATTGATAGAAGGAGGATAGGATGAGATAGAGAAAAGGAGATTGGAAAAGAAAGACATGAATTTATATAGACAACAAGATAGAAAAAGATTGACGCGGATAGATCGAGGATAAGAAGATATAGGGAAAACGAGATTGAAAAAGATAACAGGAGTTTGGATTGATAGAGGGATAGAAAAAGATTGACGTGGATAGATAAAGTATAGGATGAGATAGAAAAGAGAGGATTGAAAAAGATAGACGCGAATTTAGATTGACAAAGTGATAGAATGGGATACATTTTCTCTATCTATTTCGATCATAGAGATTCAGAATCATTCAAAAAGATAGGATCTATATCTTTTAATTCCAGCAGGGGACGCTAGGTGGCTGACGGTAAAAGTAACCAATAAGTGAAATCAGTCTTCGGGCCTATAAGTAGAGGCCTAGCAAACCGTTTTCTTCCATGTTCGTCACAGTTGTCGACTGTAAGATAGAGAAATTAATTTTAATTATGTAGGTATATAAGCATGGACGTCATGTTGTCTTTCTGATACGTGGTCAAAGTCAAATTAATTTTTTAACTTTTCGATGGTCTCCCCAATTTTGAGGGATGGAAAAAGATCAGAGTCCTCGGTCACGAAGGATACAGAAAGAGATTGAAAAAGATTGAAATTAGTAATAGATAGATAGACTAAGGGATAGATAAAGATAAGAGTATTCGGTCACGAAGGATAGAAAAAGAGATTGAAAAAGATTAAAATTCGTAATAGATAGATAGACTAAGGGATAGAAAAAGATAAGTCTTCGGTCACGAAGAATAGAGAAAGAGATTGAAAAAGATGAAAATTCGTAATAGATAGATAGACTGAGGGAAGGAAAATGATAAGAGTTTTCGGTTGCGAAGGATAGAGAAAGAGATTGAAAAAGATTGGAATTCGTAATAGATAGATAGACTAATGGATCGAAAAAGATAAGAGCAGTTCTTCGTGATGAAGGATAGAGAAAAAGATAGAAAGTTATTGAGATTAGGGATAAGAAAATATAGCGTTTTAGGGGTGCAAAGTGACCCATTGAGAGAGATAGAATAGTTCTATCTTTTCCTATCCCCAAATTTCTATCTTTTTCAATCTTTTCACTTCCAGCAGGGAAGGAATGTCAAAGTAGGCCGTGGATAGAAAAGGATAGGGTGACGGATAGGAAATGATGGATTGGAACGGTTAAGTAATACGTTTTGTGGAGAAGGCATTGAAGATGATAGGTAATGATTGGCATGGATGAGTATCCTATCCGTGATAGATGTTAAGGAATGTCAAAGTAGATATCGGATGGACGAGGATAGGGTTGTGGATAGAGATTCATGGATTAGAACGGTAAGAGAATACATTTTTTAGAGAAAGGATTAAAGAGGATAAGCATTGATTGAAAAGGATAAATTTTGAATCCCTGATAGGTGACGAGATCAAATCTAAGTAGTTGGCGGATAGATAAGGATTGAGTCGCGGATAAAAAATAAAGGATTGAAACGTATTAGTATAAAAACAGATAGTCATACACAAAAATGGATACAGAAGGATTAAAATGGATAGTTACACCTGCTAATATTATTATTCAAAGGTTTAGATATGGATATCCAATGGATACAAACGGATTGAAGAGTATAAAAAAAGTATTCAAATGGATACTTATGGATAGATGACTGATCAAAACGGATAAGATTTCAATCCGTTTATTTCCAGCAGGGTGCCTTCAGTGCATATTCTGAAATTCTTTCTCCAAAGCGCCGCAGTTTACTGTCCGTGAATGTAGAAGTCATGATGTCTTTATATTTTGCTGATGATCCTGATAGTCTATAATTATTCATTTTCGTTCTAAATCAGACTTTGTTCTTTAAGAGATAGCACGCCTCCTCAGAACCAAGTTTCACTTAAAATAAGAGCAGGCTAAAGTTTGTACCCTAGAAATTATGTTTTGGGGATGTCTCCTGAGTATTTTTACCGCATATATCAGGCTGATTTTTGTGGAATTCTTTTTACAAATAGAATAATCGAATTATTGTAACTGTTTTATTTCAGTGCAAAAAATCAATGAATTTTTCATTCACTAATGCCATACAAAAACTCGTTTATTGTATTAATACATTATAAATATATAAAGTAACAATAAAGGATTTATAAATTTTCTCAAAATGAAGATTTAAAACCTTGACATCTGACGATTTTCTTTTCCAAGCACAAGCGTTAGAGAAAATAGTGAAAAATACTGATACTGATGCAATACATAAAAAATAAGTTTTAAATAAAAATGCGATCTATAATAAAGTTCCACAATAAAACATCCTGCTATAAGAGACTATATGTTCTGTAAGAGCTAGAATCAATTTTTTTTTAAATTTTGAAAATAATTTAATCTGCTTTAATTTATTTACAAACGACATTAATATTGTTCGAAAAGAAAAAGATTTAACATTTTTTTGCTGAAAAATCTCTTTAAGACGTCATAACTTTAGAAATATTTATACTAGAACATTATTTTTTTAATTGTTCGAAAATTTGTGAACTTTTTTTGCTTATTAGAATTTTTACGTAAAATGCACCATAAACGTAGATTTTAACAAAAACTGATGTCTTTCACACATTTTTCAAAATCTAAAAGGGAGGGGAATGTCAATCAATATTATTCACGCGGGAACTCTTTTTAGACGCAAAATTAAAGGTTTTTATCAGAGAAGACTTTACTTATTACTTGTTGGGTTGAAAAAAATCACATAAATTGATAAAAAACAACAAACATTGAATTATTTTAAAAGGGGTCCTAACGATTTTTACATTCTAATCGTAATGAGAAGGTATTGGTTTTATGTAAAATTTGACTTAGTCGGTTTTCATCAAATCTCCACGTTTTGAGGCCCCCTGAGTAAAAAAAATGATTTTTACGAAGGTGTCTGTCTGCCTGTAGCAGTAGGTCGTAGGCACGATGTATGCCATTAAGCCATTTCCCTTTCAGGTTAGGCGTGATAACTATAACGATAACTTTCGAAAAAATGATCTGATTGGATTGAGCCTCCGCTCATTGTTTCAAGGCCTGAAATGTAAGGACGAGTTCGTTAGCCAGATGTTTTGGATGAAAATTCAAAAAGTTAGGGCATTTTAAAAATGGTTGAAAACATTTTTTTTTAAATATGAAAATTCTATGTACGTCTGTTTGTAGTACTTTGAAATTCGAACAATTTATCCTTACGAATTTTGTTGTTGAAGAAAATTGTCAGAGTCAGAGCATTTTTTAAATTAAAAAAAAAAAAACGATAATGAAAATTTTTAGCAAAAAAACGCACGATATGAAAAATACCCTGGCGGACCGAACGAACGGAGCGGATACGCTACAGCATATCCTTATAGTATCCACATCGTATCCTCTCCGTATCATGCAAGAAAAACTCATTTAAAAAGAAAGATGAACATTTCACTTGTTGAAATTCGGATTCTACGTGAAATTTTGCGTTAAAAGGTCACGGAGTAATCGCAATAGTTTTTCTTGCAACATTAAAAACTTTAAAAAAATATAATACTTATCGATGACTTGCGCTGAAGCGACTTCAATCGCATCGTCGTTCAGTAGCAGTTAATAGGCGTTATCCGTCGACGATGCGTTTGAAGTCGCCTTCAGCCCACGTTATCGATAAGTATTATATTTTTTTAAAGTTTTTAATGTTGCAAGAAAAACTATTGCGATTACTCCGTGACCTTTTAACGCAAAATTTCACGTAGAATCCGAATTTAAACAAGTGAAATGTTCATCTTCCTTTTTAAATGAGTTTTTCTTGCATGATACGGAGAGGATACGATGTGGATACTATAAGAATACGCTGTAGCGTATCCGCTCCGTTCGTTCGGTCCGCCAGGGTAGTCAAGAGACGAAAAACGTTGCTTTTTGGAAGCCCTGCAAGAATGTCATAACGACTTTTTGATTTTTCTTGAAAAATCGAAAATTGAAATTTTAATCCGACTAAACATATTATTATTATTATAGATTAGCAGTTCGAACTCGAAAGTTCATTGCCTCATCTACCCGAGACCGCCACACATCTCTGTCTTGTGCATTCTCCATCCAGTTTAAGTAATCATGTCCTAGTTCTTTTAGATCATCCCTTACATTTTTCTCCCATCTGTTTCTCGGTCTGCCTAGGGGTCTCTTACCAATCGGTTTCCCTCTTAAAACTTGCGCCACTGTTCTTTCATTGCCCATTCTTGCTACATGCCCCGCCCATCTTAATTTACGCGCTTTCATTACTCTATTAATATTTGCTGACCCGTAGAGGGCGTGCAGCTCATCATTATGCAGTTTTCTCCACTCGCCGGTCTCTTCGTCCCTTTTTGGACCATAGATTTTTCTAAGTACTTTATTCTCGAAAACTCTAAACCTATTCTCTTCTCCTTTCGTCAGCGCCCACGTTTCACACCCGTACATGACGACCGGCATTATTATCGTTTTGTAAATTCTTACTTTGATGTTTCTAGATAGCGATCGCGATTTTAGTAGCGTGTTTGCTGCATAATAGCACCCATTGCCAGCGTGTAGCCGCGCATTGATTTCCGTTTTAATCTTATTTTCGCTAGTTATAATAGACCCGAGGTATTTAAACTCGTTAACCCTTTCGAATTTCATATTTCCGGCCATTAGATCCCCGTCTTGATTACTTTCTCCGGACCTGACGACGGTCATATATTTTGTCTTCGATTCGCTAACTTCCAAGCCAATCTCTTTGGCTTTTGCGATCAAGATTTCTGCATTTTTAGCTACCGTTTCTTTATCATCCCCTAGTACGTCGAGATCATCCGCATATCCAAGAATTTGTATTACCCCATTGAGGGTAGCACCGGTCGGATTCGCCTGCACTTGCCTAACCACGTATTCTAAAACTAAGTTAAAAAGGACGCACGGAAGTGCATCGCCCTGTTTCAGGCCATCGCGGATCGAAAACTCTTCAGATAAACTACCGTTTACGCGTATTCTACCCTTACTGCCGCTTAAGCAAATTTCGATAAGTCTAACCAATTTTCTTGGCACACCCAAGAACTCTAGGATCCAGTACATTCGCGCGCGTATAATAGAGTCGTAAGCTTTTTTAAAATCGATAAATAGCTGATGTACTGCTTCTTTAAATTCCCATTTCTTTTCTAACAGTTGTCTAATTGTAAACATTTGATCGCTTGTAGATCGGTTTCGGCGGAATCCACACTGGTAATCCCCAATGATTTCCTCGGCAAAAGGAGTTAGTCTACTTAGGATAACATTAGACAGGATCTTGTAGCACGAAGGCACAAGTGAAATTCCCCGATAGTTGTTACAGTTAGTTTTATCGCCTTTTTTAAAGATGGGAATAATGATAGAGGTATTCCATTCTTCCGGCATGCGTTCTGTTTTCCAAACTGCGCGTATCAATTTACAAATTTGCCTTGTGAGGCAAGGGCCTCCATTTTTTATCAGTTCTGACGGTAGGTCATCGATGCCCGCGGCTTTGTTATTTTTCAACTTCTTTATGGCCATTTCTATTTCTATATCAGTAGGATCGTTAATTAATAGATCAGCAGTGTGGATTTCGCCGAGATTACCTTCAACGGGGGCTTCGCGTACATTTAATAGTTTATCGAAATAATCTTTCCATAAATTCACTCTCTCTGTCGCATCGGCTACTAGATTGCCATTTTCGTCCCTCATTACTTCCGTTCTACTTTGAAAGCCTTTCTTTATAAAATTGATTCCCCTGTACATCTCACGCGGGTTATTTTGTTTATTATGCGCTTCTATTGCTAGTATTTTATTCTTTTCCCACTCCCTTTTCTTGGATCTATAGAGCCTATTTGTACTTTTGCTAATCTCGAGATATTTCTTATGTGTTTGATCGCACTTATTTTGTAAACTACTTAGTCTGGCCTTCCGACGTTTCTCAAACCAGAGTTTGCACTCTTCGTCAAACCATGGTTTGCTTTTGGTTACTTTCTTAAAACCTATCGTAAGTTTCGCGGCTGCCTTTATCGCCTGTTTCGTATTGCTCCACAGGGTTTCCGGGTCCTCCTCATGATTATTGTTATCGTCTCTCTGTTCTTGGAGAGCGTCGAAACTATTAGAAATCTCAACTTGGTAATTTAATGTTTCTGTTGCTGTTTTGAACTTATCTATATTGAAACGAACTGTTGGCTCTGTGCGGCTTGTTTTCTTACTTAACGCTAGCCTAGATCTTAGTTTTGCTATCACGAGAAAATGGTCTGAATTTAAATCCGCTCCCCTATACGATCTTATATCGAGAATGTTTGTATGACGTCTTCTGTCAATTAGAACGTGATCAATCTGATTGTGAGTATTACCATCTGGTGATGTCCAGGTGGCCTTATGTATATTTTTATGCTTGAAATATGTGCTTTTGACAACGAGGTTCTTTGAAGCTGCAAAGTTTATTACTCTGGTTCCATTATCATTACTGACGTCATGCAAACTTTCTGATCC
The DNA here is from genome assembly GCA_932195095.1 of Andricus curvator. Lineage (NCBI taxonomy): Eukaryota > Metazoa > Arthropoda > Insecta > Hymenoptera > Cynipidae > Andricus > Andricus curvator. The sequence continues at coordinate 260,182 of CAKNYM010050077.1, forward strand.
TATTGTAGGCCTATACATTGGTTCTTTTCCAATTTTCGCGTTGAAATCCCCCAATACTATTTTTGTGTCAAACGCTGAGAACTTGTCAAAAACCTGCTCGATTGTTTCATAAAAAAGATCTTTAGTGTCTTCGTCTTTGTCCTCGGTGGGGCAGTGCACATTGATTAATACGTGTTTGCTGAAATTACCCTTTAGTACAATGTATGATAACCGGTCGTTAATGAATTGCATGTCGATAAGTGCTTGCGAAATTCGTTTATTAATAAGAAAACCAGTCCCCAGTCTTTGCCCCTTGGCTCCCCCATAGTGAAAAGTATAGTCATCCTTAGAAATTGACGCGAAATCGCCCGACCAGCAGGTTTCTTGAAGTGCTATTAAGTCAGTTTTGTATTCAATTGCTATCTTAATGAGTTCGCTAAATCGGCCAGTTTTTAGACTACGCGCGTTTAGAGTTCCCACCCTTAGATCTTTAACTGTAGTTTTTTGTTTTTGCAAGTTAGCCATGGTAGTTTCAAGATAATCCGCACGTTAGGATCCTATTCCGATCGTAGGTGAGTCCACTGTCCCAGGAGTGATAACCCCCATACCTCCCTAGGTCTAAGTATGGGAGCTTTCCGACTCTGACAAGGACCATGTCAACTTGTCGTCAGACACATTACAGTTTCATCCTCGTACCCTAACGTCCCCCTGCAAGGCAGCGCGCCTACTGGCATCAATACCCCTTTGGCCCTATGCAGGCGAATCATTCCACACATCCCTTGCGGGCAGTGTCATCGCTGCAGTGTCCAATGGGCAGCAGGATTTTTCCCTCACAAGATTTTTAGTTTTGGTTCGGGTATAGTTTCTAGGTGGGTACACGCGGCACCTTGGCTTGCCAGAACCCACCCATTGTGTATGAACGCGAATGGGTGGGTCCCCCCAAGCCATGGTTGTCGTGTACCTATTTTTTACCAATGCTAGATTCACCACACCCACGACTGGCTCCTATCGGCTGTCCGCGACTGCTTATTCTTGTATTCGCAGTTAACCTTGGGGGCTGTTCAGCCTTACGGGCCGTTCCTCTATCCGCAACCTGAGGACGCGCTACGTAGTGGTGATAGATGAAAAATAAATAAAAAATTCCATTTTGCGGTCAAAACACGCAAGATACCAAAAAAGATTATGAGACAACAATTTTCCAACCAACAAAGACCTACAAATTTGTCGTTAATCATTTTTTATAGGACCCATAGTTTTTGTTTTAATCGTTAAATATAAAGCTAAAAATAAAAAACTTAATTTTTGGATAAACGACACAAACTATGAAAAAGTTATGACACAAAAGGTATTCAACTAAAAAAGAGCTACAAATTTGTCATTAATAATTTTCAGAAAGGACGTGCCGTTTTTGTTTTAATCGTAAAAAGTAACATAATCAATAAAAAAATTAAATTTTTGGAAAAAAACGGAAGGTTCGAAAAAAATTGATTAACAAAAGTTGTTTACTCAAGAAAGGTCTACAAAAATTGTTATGAATCAAATTTAGATATGATGCTTTTTTATTTTTGTTTAAATCGTAAAAAATAACATGGAAATAAACAAATTAAGTTTTTGGAAAAACTACACAAAGTGCAATAGAATGTTAATTAACATGATTGTTTTTCTATAGGATACCCACTTTTTTTATTATAAAAACAAGACAGTGAAAACACGTCTGTTTCAATATCATTTTGCCTATTATTATGCAATATATTATTATATATACCGGGTGTCCAAAAAGTCCCAGGACGGCTAAATATTTCCTCAGGTAAGATATTTTTCAGGGCGGTCAAGGTCATTCTTGAAGGAACTTTCAACAAGGAATTCAATGGTGACCTTTATTTTGATCTTGACCATGACCTTCACGGTCATTTCAAGGTCAAATTGATTTTTTTAAATGGTAACCTCTATTTTTGACCCCGGGAACTGAGAGACCGGAAAATTTTACGTCCAGATATGTCCTTGACAAATCGAAAATTTGACCTGGAAAGGTCAGGGCAAGGTCAAAAAACGTGCAGCAGGATGACTCGACTAGCATGCATTTTTGAAGAAAATGTCCTGGTGAAGGTTCTGGTCATAGACAAGGTCAAAGTCACCAATCGATCGGGAGTATAAAATGCTACAACTCTTGCGTTGAACATTTTCTTCATAAATGCATGCTGGTTGAGTCATCCTGCTGTACGTTGTTTGACCTTGCCATGACCTTCCCAGGTCAAATTTTCGATTTGTCAAGGTCATATCTGGACGTAAAATTTTCCGCTCTCTCAGTTCTTGGGGTCAAAAATAGAGGTTCCCATTTAAAAAAATCAATTTGACCTTGAAATGACCGTGAAGGTCATGGTCAAGATCAAAATAAATGTCACCATTCAATTCCTTGTTGAAAGTTCCTTCAAGAATGACCTTGACCGCCCTGAAAAATATCTTACCTGCCCTGCAAGAAACGTAAAATTCAAAAGTATTGTTTCGCATTCACGATTTGTTGCCGTGAAGTCTGTTATGTGTCAGTTTCGCATTGGAGGTTAGCCGAAAACGTTTAAATGCGATACTTCTTATATAACTATAAATTCCTGAATGCGTTTGAATACGAAAGATAAAATTTTTTGCACGCAATGCTTTTTAATGCGAGACTTCACATTCGTTTCAATTATTTCTAATGCGACCGAATGAGAGAAAATTTCAGAGCGAAATGAAAACTTTTTAAATCGAGAGTTCGCATTACTTTGAATCCTTTTGAAAGCGAAAGAATGAGACACATTTTTTGAGCGAGGTAAAAACTTTTCAATGCGAAAGTTCGCAATGTTTAAATACTTTTGAATGCGATAGAATGAGACGAAATTTTTTATCGAGTGAAAACTTTTTAATGCGAGAGTTCGTACTGGTTTGAATCCTTTTCAATACGAATTAATGATGGAAATGTTTCGGTTGAGTGAAAACTTTTTAATACGAAAGTTCGCATTAGTTTTAATGATTTTAAATGCGATCGAGTGAGAAGAATGTTGTGCGTGCATTGAAAACTTTTTAATGCGAAATGTCGCATTGGTTTATATTTTGCGAATTCCAAAAGTTATTGGAATACTTTTGAATGCGTAACCGCAGATTAAAATTTTATTCAATATTTTAGAAAGTGTTTATTTATTTATTAATATTTATATATTCATTTTACATTATTTTACAAAAGTTTTACCATAAACAGGGACCGCTTGATTTTTTTATAATTTCTTAATGCAGATCCATAACTGCCATCTCGCATTTGGCGTCTTGAAGTTTAATGCGAACCAATACTTTGTAATGCGAATCATCGACACTGCCGTTTCGCATTCAGCATGATGAAGTGTAATGCGAACCAGTACGAACTAATAGGGGAGACCGGGGCGAGATGAGCATAGTAATAATTTTCAGTGAAATATTTGCAATCTACAGTAGTTTTTAAAAATCTAAGTAGTTCTTCACATTATTTGAACCTTCAGGTATCAATTTTATGAAGGACGAAGTGTTTTAAAAATATCAATTGCTTTAAAAATATGTAAATTATAAACTGTGCATATGTCTCATCTCGCCTCAGCTCTGGGGCGAGACGAGACACATATTGGGGCGAGATGAGACACGCCAACTATTAATTATTTTCTGTTAACAGAAGTTTATTTTTTTGTAATTTTGTAAGTATCATTTAGTCTTATTACTCAGGGGAACGGGTTTGTAAATATTTGAAAGTATAAATGCAATTAATGATCAGTTTAATACAATTCTTTTATGTATTTTTACACAAAATAGGAATTGTAACCTCGTAACATTTTTAACCTCTGACAGTCTAACCACAGTCCTAAATATTTAAACTTTTTTTTAAGTTTGAACACAAGAATTTTAATTAAATTTTTGAACACAAAATAATAATGCAGAAAAAGCAATTACAAAAACATCTAAAATTTATCAATGAAATAAACCTTAACATCGTATAATAACAAAGACTTATGATATAATAGATAGACTTCATTTCATCAATTATATATACACATACTTCTATCACTCAACTTTTTTGCAAGAAATTTCCACCGAAACATCTTTTTGCAAACATTTTTCAACTTTACGAGCTAAAGTTGCTCTTGGAACTTCGTGAGCAATTGCAGCTGCTCTAACACCAAAATTCTTTTGCATCACAGATTCTACAGGCGCAGCCATAGACTCTTCTGACCATGACTGTCTGTTCGTTTTTCTTCTATAGGTTCTCACCATTGCAACAGTTTTATATTTTTCAACTCTGCACTTGAAAGAAACTTTTCGGCCGAGTCCATAAAAAGTATAAAAGCGCTCAGTGACAAGCAGGACATGCGTGTCTCATCTCGCCCCATAAACCTAGCTCATTCCGCCCCAAATCACAATTTTGATCAAATCTTAAATATTACAGGTTTTCATTAAATAAATGTATGTAAATACATGACATCATTAAAGTTCTGTAAATGAACTTTACGAAAAACATTAGGTTGAAAATATTATCTGTTATTTTCACAATTTTCTTTCTGTTTTAAAATACAACAGAATAACAGGATTCAGGTGTTGAAATTTTAATCGTTTTTATTTTTAATTTATTTAATTTATTCAGTCTATTCTTTTATTTCGAGATATTCAATATCATTATTTTGGTTATACCTGAAAAGAACAGTAATGAAAACCACATATTTTGAGAGAAAATTCAGTGTCTCATTTGACCCCGTATGCTCATCTCGCCCCGGTCTCCCCTACTTTTAAAATATTTTTTTCGGAACAGAAAACAGAATTGAATCGCATTCAAAATGTCAATACATTTTAATACTTTTCAATACGACGTTTTTTGCAGGGTGAGGAAATATTTAGCCGTCCCGGGAGTTTTTGGACACCCTGTATATAATACATATTATGCAATGCATATTATGAATTGTAATAATATAGATTTATTGAAATGATACATTTTCCAGGGTAGTTGAGAATTAAAATTAGTGCAAAATAAAGGTACAAACATTAGGGTAATCATGATACATAAAATTTGTACATTATTTTGCAATACCTACATAAATAAGCAGTCCCAGACCGATGTACAGAAATAAATATAATATTCATTTCATATAATAGAGTTGAAATGAATGTAGAAAAGTTCCTCTTTTGGACAAAATCGAGTGCAAAGCACGAGATGCGTGATGAGAATGTGTTCGTTAAAGCCAAAGGAGCCTAAACAAAAGAGAATTCACAATCACAAAATGATAGTTGTCGATGCTTGACCTTTAATTTTGAAAGGTCTGTGCACAAATGTGGAAGAAGTACAAAAACCGGGCGCGTAGCGCGAGGTAAATACATTATCGAGCGCAAAGCGCGAGAATCAACAGACGCGCGCCCTAGGCGCGCTCAAACTTACGAGCGAAGCGAACTGGTTTTCTGTGGGATCTAGAATCAATTCTTTTTTTTAGTTCTAAAGATTTAACTTTTTTTCTGAAAAATCTCTTCAAGACGTCATAAATTTGGAACTATTTATGCCAGAAATTTTTTTTTTTAATTGTTTTTGGAAATTTGTGAACTTTTTTTTTGGCTTCTTAGAAGTTTTACGTAAAATGAACCAAAAACGTAGAATTTAAAAAAATGATGTCTCACACATTTTTCAAAGTCTAAAAGGGAGGGGAAAGTCAATCAATGATATACAACCATATAAATAATAAAAACAATAATCCCTTTTTTTGGACGCAAAATTATAATTTTTTATCAGAGAAAACTTTACTTATTATTTGTTCCTTTCGAAAAAAATCACATAAATTGATCAAAAAACAACAAATATCTAGTTATTTTAAAAGGGGGCCTAACTTTTTTTTTATGTTCGGTAAAAATACTTAAGAGGCATCCCCAAAACATAATTTCGAGGGTACAAACTTTAGCCTGCTCTTTTAAGTGAAACTTGGTTCTGAGCAGGCGTGATAGTATATTATATATATATATATATATATATATATATATAAACACTATAATTTTTTTTTCATTGTGATTCATATAGATATATTTAATTAAAAGGTATTTACATATATTTACTATTTATAGATATGTTTTTATAGGTCCTCCTATACTACGTTTCGAAAAACTTGTTCTTTTCGTTTTTAGGAACTTAATAACGTAATAATACCTTTATGTATGATAAAAGCAAGAACTATTTATGCCAGTATTAAATATTTAAATGAATTATAGTTCTGAATTTTTTATCGCATAATTTCGCATGATCCAGATTTTTTAAGCAGAATTTCGCATAATAATCCGTTTTCCATCGCATAATTTGAAGATTTTCAACAGCAGAAAAAATTCTTTCAAACGATCTTGTTCCTTTTATTACACACTTTTATTCATAACATTGTCACACAAGAATTGTATTCTTTTTTTGAATTAAGTTTTTTATAACTTACTTGATTTATAACTTGCTTGAGGAAAAAACGCTAAGTGCTGATGGCAAAGCAAACAAAACGTGTCAACTGTAATTTTTGTGCAAATTGTAATGCGCTTATTTGCCATCACTTCGATTTAAATCATATTTTATCTTATCCATATTAGAAACGTGTTGATTTTATCGTTAAGAACTTTGACGATTTTGATAAAATATAGTATACAATTTTTTTTCTGATCTATTTTTTTTATTAACACCAACTTTTAATAAACTCAAGATCACAATAGTTTTTATGTTTTTAAAATTTCATCTTAGAAACTAGGTATGGGGTTTTGAGAATATTTTTGTGCTGAGGCTTCTTCTAAAAAATTTGTAATACTGCCCGGCTTCTATTTTTGAGTCTCCAAATATAAAATGTTATAATTTTCTAATTCCCAGGCTTCTGAAATAACCCCGGGGTTTTAAATGGAAAAAGCTCGGTTTTTGAACAAATTGAAAAAAGAACTACTAATTGCCAAATATCCTTTAAAAAAATATATTGCCCTCCAAATTGGTTAATTGAGTCATTAATTGCAGAAAATAATAACTTTTCACGATTTACGAGGGAAAGATTCTTTAAACAAATTGAAATTGTCTAAATAATTACAAAGTATGGTAAAAAAGAAATATTACTCTTGACATACATCAACTCTATCATTCATCCCGAAAAATAATGACTTCGCGATTTACAGGGGGAAAAATTGGTTAAACAGATAATAATGGAGTAAACAATCACAAATTAGTTGAAAAAATACTTGGGAACTTGTTACTTATCGAATAAAAATAATTGATGTTAAAAAAATTCCAAAAAATACCTTCTTTAGCATGAATTTGATATAAAACTGCTATTTTGCATTTTTTAGGGCATCTCCGGACACAATACAATACATTTACAAAAAGTTATTAACAAGTGCTTCTTTTTTCAATTTCTTCTATAAAAGCGAGCTTTTTTCAATTTAAAATCCCATGTTAATTTCAAAAGTTCGAGGACACGGGTTAATGTTGATCGACTTAAAAAAAACTTAGGGAATTTCTTTCTCCGGAAAATGAAAAAATTGGGGGGGGGGGCTATCACCAAAAATCTAAAGTTAAATTTTTGTAGGACACCATTTCAGAATAAAACATTAAAAATTGTGCAATTTTAAGGGGCAGCAGACCAAAATAAATTTTTTTTTTGAAGTTTCAAACTTTAAATTGAACATTTTTATTTTATTTTAAACATTTGAAATTGAGTTATACACTTAAAGTGTTGAAATTTGAATATTTTTTTATTTTACGTTTTCTAACTTATACAGTAATTTTTTGTAATATTTTGCAATTTGAAACAGTGTTGGGTAGTAACTTGTTACAAGTTACAAGTAACTAAGTTACTGAAAAGTTACGTTATTTGTAACTTTTAAGGTAATTGATAGATGTTTATGGGTCAGTTTTGGGTAGAAAATTAATCTCTTTTGGTTGAGGATTCATCTATTTTGTTTAAAATTCGTCTTCTTTGGTTAAATTCTGCTGTGATTGATTTCAAATTAAATTTTTTTTTGGGTGAAATAATATCAACTTTTATATTTTTTGTTGAGAATTCATCTATTTTGGTTGAAGATTGAACTAATTGAATGAAAATTCACGTATTTTGGTAGAAAATTCTACTATTTTAATGAAAAGTAACTTTTTTGTTGGAAAGTCATATCTTCGGTTTCAAAATGAAACTGCTTCTTTAGAAAATTCGTCTTTTTGGACTATCTTAGTTCAAAATTCGGCTTTTTCGTTTAAAAATTAATCTCTTTAGTAGAAAAATCTCATCTTTTTTGGTTGAAAGTTCAACTGATGGGTTGCAGTATATAACTCGATAAACAACAAAATCTGAATTTTTCAGGAGAGCGAAATAACATTTTGTAAAATTAAAATAACCATTTAAAAATAAAACAAAAGTTTAATCCCGAGCTGAAGAGTTTCTAAATGGAGGCCAAAAAAGTATGATTAGAAAATATTATCAAGTTTCGAGAAATAGAATGTGGAAGTTTACAACCTCAAAGTGAAAGGAAATGGGAATTCCGAACATTGTGTAAAATTGAGCAACTTTGTAATTGAATTTACATTTTCATGATTTTAAAATCGTGAAACTAAACCGTTTAAAATTAATTTTTTTCGAATTTATTATACCTTACTGAATTCAATCATTTCATTTGTAATTACAAAATTATCATCTTCAATTAAAGGGTGTTTAACTTTAAAGAAATTATATTGATACTTGATTAATTGGACTTTGTTAAGTTTAAAATGATTATTTTATGTATTATAATTATGAATTTTCAAAATTTTAATCATTAATAAACTTAAATGATTAAATTTTAAATAAGTTATAATTGTTTAAAATTGTAAAAGTTTTAAACGGTATTATTACAAATGATTGGATTTTTAACGTTATAAAATTCGTCTGCCTTTTAATATTTGTATATGACAAACAGTGATAAGAGTGGCATATCGTTTAAATTTACGGCAATTATACACTGAAAATGAAAATACCTGGAAATCGTCAACTAAGTTTATTTAGTTGGAGAGTATAGTTCATCCAACTGCTTTCTTATTTGTGGGTAACTAAATTTTTAGTTAAGTTGACTACTTAAACCATTTAAGTTAACTATGTAATGATATCAATAAACGGTATTAAAAATTATTGACAACATTATTAAGTACAATATTTCAAATTTGAATCTCCCGCTCGCACGGCCGCTTGAGATTTAGTTCCCCCAGTTCTTACATAAGCGCATGTGTCGCTCCATAAGCGGCCATATTGGAAATATTTGTTTCCAATTTTTATCACGAGGCTACATCCCCGTGGGAATACGTACAGGAATAGTTACGGATTCCGTACAGCGTTTTCCGGCAGGGAGGGTTGAAAAGGACCTCGTCCTGCATGTATATGGATATGTATGCAAAGATCCCTATAAAGCGGCTCTCCTGGCATGTATGATTGTAGTACCCTACTGAAAAAGCCTACATAGTAAACTACATGGGAAGTTTTGGAAGTTTTGGGTACATAGTCGGCAATCTTAAAAACCCCCAAAAATACTGCGCAGCCGTAGCTTTCATAGAAAACTACTGCGCACAACTTAAATATTAATTGCAAACCCATCCATGTAGGAACCTTCATAAAAACCTATGATAAGAACCGATATAGATTCCCATCCTATATTCCTATCTAGATCGTAATTTTAGACAGGAATTCAAAAAAGGATCCCATATGGGTTCCCACATAGGTTCCAATGTAGTTTACTATGTGGGCTTTTTCAGTAGGGTATGGTAAAAGGATGAAATAGCCTAGCTAACTCGGGCTTGCTGGATCCCGGGGTAGAGGACCCTCCCAGACCGACATCCAGTTTCGGAGTCGGGACGGGAATGACCACCTCCATTATAGCGACCAAGAAACAGCCCTCGGTTGGTGTGGTGGCCTACGAACGGATATTCACTGAGTGTCTCACTCAATGTGGCTACCCCCTTAAGCACTTTTTGTGGATTCTATGGCCACAAGTCAAAAAACACATCAAAATCTACAAAAATAAAATCTAAGGACAGCTATATATGGTTTCTGAGGGCGCTGATTCCGAATCTGACGTCAGAATCACGGAGTAATAATGAGACCGATCATGTTGCACAAAGCGCCTCGAGATTTGACTGCGGTATCTGCACACTAATTGAAGTAGTGGCACAGGCGCACTACGATATACTATCTCTTTTTTCACGGTATGCGCCAATACTTTCAACGCCTGAGGGAAGGCAATAAAGGCGCAGTTTGCACCGTCAAAACGCATATATGTGCAGAGGGTCCAGAGACAGTGTGGCAACCTAGCCGGATGTCGCCATTTCGCAAAAGGATGCCACCATTTTACGTCTAGGTTTTCTATAGTGTAGTATATCTATATATACCAAAATATCTATGAGAAAACTGAGCCAATCAGCAAAAATGACACTAGGTTGCCACACTGTCTCTGGACCCTCTGTAGCATATATGGAGATTGGTCTGCTTATTATTACTCCGTGGTCAGCATTGAAAAAAATTGCGGATCCAATATGGCGGACGAGTATTTCAAAAAATTATTGATTTACATGGAACGTGGTATCTAGGGGTTTTCGAGGACGCTCATTCCAAATCTGACCTCAGAAGTGCAACATACGAAATGGCTGATCCAATATACATATAATGTTTTGAAAGACTCGTCCGCCATATTGGATCCGCCATTTTTTTTTGAAATTATGACTCCAGATTTGAAATCAGCGCCCTCAAAAATCCCTAGATACCACTTTTGAAATAGATTTAATAATTTTTTGAAATACTTGTTCGTCATATTGGAACTGCTATTTTGTTTTTTGAAATTCTGACGTCAGACTTGGGTTCCGCGTCCTTGAAACCCCTATATACCATGTTTCAATTAGATTAAATAATATTTTGAAACACTCGTCCGCCATATTGGATCCACCAGTTTGTTTTTTGGAATTGTGTCGATTGTGACATCAGATTCGGAATCAACGTCGTCGAAAACCCCTAAATACCACGTTTGAAGTAGATTCAATAATTTTTTGAAATACTCGTCTGCCATATTGGATCTGCCATATTGAATTTGTAATTTTTGACATCAAATTTGAAATTAGCGTCCCCAAAAACCCTTCTATGCCAAGTTTTAGATGAATTCGACGTAAAATCGAATTTTGGTCACTTTTTATGGTTCCTGGTCCACTGTGTTAAGCCATGGGTATAAAGTGACCGAGCCCGGGGCACTTTGGCACCTAGGGGTATTTTTTGATTATTAGTTTTGGGTTGAGACCGTAACAGCCCTTGACGCTTGGGTAATCCTGTTGCATCCCCTTGTGAGCCTAAGCATGAGCCCTCTCCACAGGGAGAGGACCGCAGCCACGCTGTTGGCTGATATCTCTGACTCACTGATGCAATAATTGCCTGTGAGTTTTAGACGTTTCCCTGCAACCGCAGGTCAGTGAAAAAGGATATGAGTAGCTGTCTCATCATCCTTTCTTCACAGACGACAGAGGGGACTTTCTGCAAGCCCTATCTTATGTCTGTGATATCCTAGGTTTCCATGTCCTATATACATTTCTGTTAGGACTTTGATTTCGCTCCTCCCGAGCTTGAGTATTTCCCTTGCTCGGTTAGAGTTAAGCTTTGAGCCCAAGAGTCGTTTTGCCTGTCTGCAACCAGAGACCAAATCCCACTCATTCTGATGTTCCTCAGTAAGCCAACTGTTAATTTCTTCAGTGACTGTCCTGCTGGAAACACCTACAACTGGCTCGGGTCCAGTAAAATTTCTTCCTGCTGTTAGCTTGGCTAGCCTATCCGATATGTAATTGCCCTTGATATCGCTGTGTCCAGGTATCCATAGCAGAATGACTCTGTTTTTTGTCGCTAACATATTTAATGCCTCGAAGCATTCCCATACTAATAGCGACGTGGTGGTTGTTCCATTCAAGGCCAATATAGCAGCCCTGCTGTTTGAGTAGATACGGATGTTCCTTTTATTGTCATACTCTTTTGCCTTGTAGGCGCACTGGAGTATGGGCATAATCTCAGATTATAGAACGGTGGCGTAGGACCACATCTCGATTGTGAAGCCCATTCCCTTCCTTCTGCGATATACGCCAGCTCCTGCATTCTCCTTGTTCCTGGAGCCATTTGTAAACCAGTTGGCCCCATCACTGGGCAGGTGTGCGTCGAAGAGGTGGCGAGTGACCATTTTGTCCCTGGGCATGTTCAGGGTCGGTCTTCTCGCGATGTCGACTGGGATCTTCACTGCTGTCGAGATCCTTCTGTCATTTACTGAATTTAGCTTCCAGGCCGCCTTTGCAGCCACGGCCTTGATGGTAAGATGGAGGGGCTCGAAACCTATTAGTGCCCCCAGTGACATCGTGGGTGTCGACTTCGAGGCTCCAGTGACGCCTCTCAGAATCAGTTCCCTGATCCTTTCCAGTCGAGACTTCACAGTGGACAACTCGACCCTGCTTCACCAGACCACCGCCGCATAGGTTAGCCTGGGTCGCAAGATCGCTGTGTAGATCCACGTAAGTGTCTCCGGTTTCAAGCCCCGGTTTTTCCCTATGGCTCTCCTACAGAGCCATAGAGTCGCTACTAGCTTCTTCCACTTGTTTTCCAGGTGCTCGTTCAATAACAGCTTCTTATCCAGAATGACTCCTAGATATTTAGCTCGTTCTTTCATTTCCAGTTGTTGTCCTCCAAGTTTTAATGTACTCGTGGTTCCCCACTTCTACGTTCTGGTGAAAACAACCGCCTCTGTCTTACTCGGATTAACCGATAATCCAGTTTTCTTGCACCATGAATCCACTATCATCAGTGCTTGCTGCATTACTTCAAAGAGCGCATCCAGATGCTGGCCGCGCACGATAACCGGTATATCGTCCGCATAGCCTATGACGTGGTGGCCCTGACTCGAGAGTAGATAAAGCAGTTCATACACTACTAGGCACCACAGCAAGGGCGATAAAACTCCTCCCTGCGGACATCCCGAGTCAATGATTCCACATAGAGTGGCATCACCCTTAGTCGTAGTTAGATTCCTGTTGGCCAACATGTGGCACGTCCGTTCCGCGACTGCAATAGGCACACCATGCGTAATCATGGCCGCCCTGATCACCTCTAGAGAGGTGTTATTGAAGGCTCCTTCGATGTCCATAAAGGTTCCAATCGCGAGGCCTTTCTCCTTCAGTTGACCTTCAATTAGGTTTACTGCTCCGCTTAGGGCGGTCTCCATCGTTTTTAGTAGGAAAGATGTTCGGCTGATGGGACGGAAATCCTTCGGTGAGGTATAACCGATCCTACCTGCTTTCGGATTATAGACTACTCTCGTACCCCACCATGCCGTCGGGACATATCCCAACGTCAGACTAGCCCTAGCAAGTCTTACTAGCGGCACTATGATGATCTCTCCAGTCCTCTGTAAGAGAATTGGATATATGCCATCTGGACCAGGAGACTTGTAAGGACTGAAAGACTTCAGGGCCCACCTGACCCTGGCAAGGGTGACAATCTCGTTGGCTAGCCGCCGTTTCGGGCCCAGTTGGGCCGCAGGCGACTTTGTTTGTCTCTGAGGTGTCGTCCCCTTTTCTGCAAACCTTGAAAAGGCCGGGAAATGTGCCTTGATCAGGTTAGCCAAGGTATCCCCGTCCGACTCGGAGTACCCTCCGCCGGGCAGTTTCAGAGTGCCGAGAATAGCGTCCGGATTTCGAGAAAGCAGCCTATCCAGTCTAGCCGCCTCAGCTGCCTTCTCGATATCTGTGCAAAAGTTTGTCCAGCTCTCTTACTTTGCCTTACGTATTGCACCCCTGTATTCGTCCCTCACCTTTGTGAATGCCGTCCGTAGTTCCTTCGTTTTGGCAGTACTGGCACGTCTGAACCTCTCTCTGGTTTCCCTGTAAAGCTCTTCGAGTTTCCCATTCCACCAGTGTGTCTCCCTGGCCTTTCGGACTCTTGTAGGTCGACAATTACTTTCATAAGCAGCTTTGGTGGCCTCCGTGAAAGTTTTGGCTGCCATCTGCAGGGTATCCACGTCTCGAATAGACCTGGGAACCTCTGAAAGTGCACATCTTAGTTCTGTGGAAAATTGACCCCAGTCCGTTCTTCTTGGATTTCTGAACCGTTTAGGGCCAGAGGGTACAACGGATTCCAACACGAACTCTATCTGTGAGTGATATGAGAGAGTGGGTTCATCTGAAACTCTCCACTTCTTGATATTATCCCTAAGACTACTGGTACAGAGAGTGATGTCAATGACTTCCTCCCTGACCGAGTTACGGAACGTCGGGGTGTTCCCCGTATTAAGAATATCTAAATCACTGGTGATAAGGTATTTCAATAGGTCATTACCACTTGAGTTGATGTCCGTGCTGTCCCACAAAGTATGGTGGGAATTAGCATCGCATCCCAGCAGAAGAGGAATACCCCTTACCTTGCAATATTCCACCAATGTGCGTGCCTCCACTGGTGGGCTGGTATCGCTGTCATAAGGAAAATAAGCCGATCCCAAAACTAGCCTTCCTATTCCTTTGAGATCCGTGGCTATCACCATCAGGTCTCTCGAACACAGGTCAAGCAGCGGGACAGCGTTAACTCCGTTCGCCAGTATGCAGGCCCTTGGTTTGGCCACCTTAGGGTCCCAGTAACAAAAAAGACCAGGCCCCCCCCCCTAATCCTCTTATGGCCTTTCGGGGACACCGGAAGACCTCCCCTAATAATCAGTCTTACCCTTACACGCGTGGCTCTGTACAGGCTGACCTTTTATATCCCTAGCTGCTCGTGTAATCAAAAATAAACACGCCGAAAAACAAAAATTTGAAGGAAGAATGAGGAAGGGTGGTACCGGACAGCCCTATCCGACTCCATGAAATGATATCCGTAAATATATACTTCCAAGTGGTAGTACCAAAAAAACCCGACAGAGAGCGCCACTACTGCCTCTACACAGTTTAACAGTATCTGTTATGGGCTCTTATTGAATAGTAATATTTAGTATTAAAATTATTTTTTATTGACAATAGTTAAGTGATGTGACATGTACAATATTGTTTCTAAATACTTAGTGGAAGTTTTTGCAAACTGAAAATGGTTGGACAGAGGTGTATCGTACCGAATTGTGATTCGGGGTACGATGTCCCTAATAAAGAAAAGTGCCATCATTTTACGGTTCCATCTGAAGCAAATAGACTACTAGAATGGGAAAAGGCGATTCCGAGGAAAGATTACATATTAAAACCGGGGATCTCAATCTTTTTGTTGGCAAAATACAATGTTTGGTAAAAAACTCCAACTGTAACTAAAATGCCTGTCCACGTATATTGCGAGCTGCAATAATAAATTTTGAAAGGTTGCAGTGCAGAACTAGATATTTTTATTATTTAAAAATCAAATGAATATTGCGGTATAAAAGGATTTTTTCAAACTATCATTTTTTGATGCAATAATTTTTTTTAACTGTATTAACAATTTCAGTTACAATTTAGTTACAATCTTAACGGAGCAATAATTTTTTTTTCAAATTTTTAGCATGTATATTTCTTGAAATTATTATCATTTAATGAAAAAAAACATGTTTTTACATTCTCATCATAATGAGAAGGTATTGGTTTTATGCAAAAAATGGCTTTCGCGGATTCCATCAAATGTCGATGTTTTGAGAGGCCCCCTAAGTCAGAAAAAATAGTTTTTACGTCGGTGTCTGTCGTTGTCGTTGTTGTTGTTGTCATTGTCTGTATATCGGATAACTTTTGAAAAACTACTCGGATTGGATTGTGCATTTTCATATTTTTTTAGACCATTTTTTTATAGGTTTAAAAATTCTATGTACGGCTGTTCGTAGTACTTGGAAACTTGAACAATTTATCCTTATGACTTTTTTCGATCAAATGAAAATTATCAGAGTTACAACATTTTCAAAATCCCCCCCAAAAAAAAAAAATAACATTTTCAGCCAAGCAACGCACGATATGAAAAAAGTCAAGAGAAGAAAAAAGTTGCTTTATCAAATTACGACAAGATTATCATAACAACTTTTTGAATTTTCATGAAAAATCGAAAATTCAAATTTTGATGTCACAAAAAAAATCAAAAATTCCATTTTGCCATCCAACTGTACAAGATACGAAGAAATATAAAGAAAAAAAAATTATGCACCCAAGAAATATCTACAAATTTGGTACCATTCATTTCTTGATAGAATGCGTAGTTTTTGTTTTAATCGTAAAAAATAATATTCAAAATAAAAAAATTAAATTTTTGGACAAACGACATTTATTAAAAACATGAATAAAAAAAAGTTGCTTTTCCAAAAAAGAATGAAAACTCATTAAATTTTTCCTCAATATTTGCTGAATAAATGACTTAAGCAATTTTATTTGTCCAATGAAAGTAATTTAATATTGATTGTACTATTTTTTGAATGATTGAATTCAAAAAAATTTAATTTTTGAATTTTAAGAGCTTTAATTAAGTGCTTATCCAGTTTTTAGAGAGATTATTTCCCCAAAGAATATGAAGGCTAAAACTAGTCATAATTTAATATTTAGTACGACGAGTGACTATTAGAATGTGATTTATTAGCTATATAACTGAAAATAGTATAGCATTTTACTGCTATTATTTATTAAAAATATGTGTTATGTAAAAAGTAAATGTAAAATATTATATTTATTACAACGAATACGACTTTCAAAATGTGATTGATTCGATCAATGTGATTCTCGAATGTGATTTTACTATCTAAAACAATGCTGTTGATTTTAAAATGAATTGATAATTCACTACATATTTGCTACGGTAAAGAATGAAACATAAAAAATTATAATTTTTTATCAATGTGATTGATTAGTTATAATATTGTTGCAAATAATATAGTAATTTTATCGATGTTATTTATCAACAAAAATAAGATTATCACCAATAAATTACATATTTTTCCTACCTACAAATTTAAAACACCTTTTTAAAAACAATTACATCTATTTGTCTAAGTACAACATATATCACTTAATATTACTAACCATCAATTATTTTTTAATTATGTAAATTAATTTTGAAATTATATTTCCAGGTGAATTATTGCGTCAGGTAATTACATTATTATTAATTATTAATAATTCAATCTTTATAATACTTTGACACTGTGTGGAAAACCATATGTATTTTTAACTATTTTCTCTATGGCTATCACTATTTCCTCAGATTTTTTTCGTAAAAATTATTATTGAAAGTCTATGAATCTATTGTAATAGATTCAACATTTATTTTGTAGTGAAAAAAAACATTATTTTAGTTATTTACATTATTATCCCATAACAGATACTGTTAAACTGTGTAGAGGCAGTAATGGCGCTCTCTGTCGGATCTTTTTGGTACTACCACTTGGAAGTATATAATTACGGATGCCATCCATGCAAAAAATTGGAAGTCGGATAGGGCTGGTACCGGAGAGGGAGACGAGTTGGGTCTGAATGGTTCTAAGATAACCCCTTTCTCTCAATCTGTCTCTCCAGCTGGCCAAGCTCAGGCGGCGACAGTGCCCTCGGCTCTTTCGTGAGCTGAGGCATTGACGGTCCCTCTGAATGAGGCAATAGGAACGGCATCGGCCAATGAGTCCCCGCAAAAGAAGTAAGGCATCAACGGTTCTCTGAAAAAGAAACTAAAGAGGCAAACGCAGCAGTCTACAAGAGCGGCTGCGGGGGCTG
Source organism: Andricus curvator (assembly GCA_932195095.1). Classification (NCBI taxonomy): domain Eukaryota; kingdom Metazoa; phylum Arthropoda; class Insecta; order Hymenoptera; family Cynipidae; genus Andricus; species Andricus curvator. Next base: position 277,862 of record CAKNYM010050077.1, read on the forward strand.
AAGCATCCACCGACTAAAGCTTGGCTACAAAATACAGTGGTCGATATAAGGCCCTGGGAAGGTGCAGACCTCAAAGTGGATGGAGTTGAATTGCTGCAAAAGGTGCTGAGGGCTACGGCTTGGATCCCAGGTAAGCTGGAAGATCCGTCTGTGGTCCTTCGGCGCTCGGAGGAACTTGACCCCTCACTAAAGACATCGTCCTGGCGAAACGGCAGGCAAGATCGGCCTCAGGAATAGAGCACAAAGGGAGGTCCTGAAAAACTTCTAGTTATGCAGATTCCTGAGTCCTAGGCGAGGGCGCTTGCAGTCCTCAACAACAGGCCCCTCTACCACCTGACAGGTCAACTTTAGGGTTGCCGGTCAGGGAGAGTTGGAGCCTGTCGGGACAGAGGGGAATCGGGGGGGGGGGGGCTACATGATAGCTTTCGGCCTAACCATTTCTCAAATTAACTTGCTCCACAGCAAAGGCGCCTCTGCGGTATGGATACGAGTCACACAGGTATCTCACTAATCCAGGAACTTTGTTTAGTTCGAGATACCACAAGGGGACTAGGGGAGAGAGAGGCTGGTTTTTGTTACAGGGACCCCTAGGTGGCCAAACCAAGGGCCTGCATACTGGCGAAGAGATTCAACGTTGTCTCGTTGCTAGAACTATGTTCGAGAGATCTGATGGTGATAGCCACAGATCTTAGAGGACTTGGAAAGCTAGTCATGGGATCGGCCTACTTTCCGTATGACAGCATAGCACGGACACCAACTGTAGAGGGAATGATGTATTAGAATGTTCTATTACTACTGATTTAAATATTCTCAACACCGACGTTTCACACCTCGGGCAGGGAAAGAGGCATTCACATCACTCACAGATGGAGTTCGAGTTGAAATCTGCCGTACCCGCGCGTTCTTCGTAGGCCAGAAATCTAAGAAGAACAGACTGAGACCAGTATTCCACTGAACTAAAGAGTGCACTCTAGGAGGTACTTAGGTCAATTAGAAACTTGGACTGCACTGTCGACCCACAATAGTCCGAAAGGGTAGAGAGACATACTGGTGGAACGGAAAACTCGAAGAGCTTCCCAAGGAAATCAGAGAGAGGTTCAGACGTGCCAGTACTAGCAAAACGGATGAACTATGGACCTTATTTATGACGATGAGGGATGAATAAAGGGATTCAATACGTAAATCCAAGCAAGAAAGCTGGACCAACTTTTGCACAGACATCGTGAAAGGGGTAGAGGCAGCTAGACTGGACAAGCTGCATTCTCGAAATCTGGATGCTATTCTCGGCACTTTAAAATTACCCGACAGAAAATACTCAGTATCGGACGAGGAGACCTTGGCTCACCTGATCAAGGCACATTTTCCGGGCTTCATAAGGTCTTGGGAAAATGAGGCGACACCTCTGAGGTAATCGAAGCCGCCTGTGGCTCAGCTTGGCCCAAACCAACGTCTAGCCCACGAGATTGTTACCCCTTCCAGGGTCAGGTGTTCCCTGAAGTGTTTCAATCCATACAAGTCTCCTGATCCGGATGGCATATACCCGGTCTCCTACAGAAGACTGGAGAGATGATCATAAGACTGCTGGTCAGACTTGCTGAGGCTGGTCTGGCACTGGGATGTGTCCTGACGAGATCAAGTGGTACGCGAATAGTCTGGTTCTAAAAGGTGGCACTGCTGCCTCGAAGTCGACACCCACAGTGGCATGGGGGGCACTAACAGGGTTAAAGCTTTTCCATCTCACCACCAAGGCCATGGCTGCGAAGGTAGTCAGAATGTTAAATATGGTTACCGGCGGAAAGACCTCGACGGAATTGCGGATCCTAACCGATGTCGCGAGTAGAACGACTATAAGCATGCTCAGAGACAAAACTCCCATTTCTTATCTCTTTGAAAAGAAGTACCGATGTCTATCGTAGGATGAGTATAATGGATTTCACAATCCGGATGGGGTCCTCCGCCACCGTCCTACAATCTACCGTGCCCCATTGCGCCTATAAGGCACAGTATTATGCCAGCAAAAGAAACATCCGTATCTGCTCAGACAGCAGGGCTGCTATAATAGTCCTGAATGGAACAACGACTACGTCGCTACTGGCATGGCAGTGTTAAGAAGCACTGCACGATCTGGCGACGGAAAACCGAGTGACTTTTCTTTGTATCCTTGGACACGGTGGCATCAAAGGCAATGAGATATCGGACCGGGTAGCAAAACTTGCATCAAGAAAAAACGTTACTGGTCCCGAACCAGTTGTAGGCATTTCATGGGTTTAAATATAAACCCTGATCGAGCAGAGGAAATACACAAGCTTGATAGGAACGAGGTCTAGGTCCTCACATAAATGTTTATAGAATATGGAAACCTCGGCTATAACAGATATAAGATAGGGCACGCAGATAGCCCCCTCTGTCGCCTGTGCGGAAATTATGATGAGACAGCTATTCATATCCTTCGCCACTGCCCCGTGATTGCGGGCAAGCATCTGGCACTCACGGGTAGTAACTGCATCAATGAGTCAGACATATCAGCCAATAGCGTGGCTGTGGTCCTCGCCGTAAGGATAGGGCTCTGGGGTCACGCTTAGGCCTTCAAGAGAACGCAACGGAATTTTCCAAGCGTCAGGGGCTCTTTTGGTATCAACCCTAACTAATGATGATACAATGAAATAAAAATATTGGTATTTAACAACAAATATCTTGTAAACTGTAAGAGATATATAAATATGCGTGCCATTTTTAAGTTTTTGGTACCGCATATACTGCACTATAATATGTTATCCATATTATAAACTGACATCGATTTTGACCTATATCTTACGGCTTACGCGCTAATTATTATTGATAATAATAACAATAACGGTAGTACCCTTTGGAAAGTTCCAAGGGGGCGGACATTTTTCACTTCCCGGGAACGTATCATGTAATAGTATTACAGTTAAGTGTCCCGTATTTCCGCGTCCTTGAAACGTAAGGATTCTTTATTTTTAAGGCTGGAGGGGCCCCCACTTCTACTGCGAGTGTGCAGGATTTTTTGTTTGAGCGACGTTCATTGGCTGCCCGGTGTTGTATCGCTGCGCTTGCTCTAAGCAACTTTTTCAACTGTGCATGTGCCGAAAACCGCGGTCGACTTGATATCAATGAATACTATCAATAATGTATGTATGTATACCATTAAGCCATTTCCCTTTCAGGGTAGGCGTGACACTACCCGATTCGGGTAGTGTTTCTAGGTGGATAGTTTCTTGTAGTAAATAACTACAAGTGTGGGCTCACCAAACCCACGATAATAATAATAATAATAATAATAATAATAATGATAACATGATAAAAGCGAAACAGCGCCTTGAACGGCGAGTAAAGTGGATTCAGGAAA
>CAKNYM010050078.1:35081-71580 GCA_932195095.1 Andricus curvator
AAAAACAATGTTTATAAGTATTCATTGGATTTATGTCCCATAAAATCCTTCCGAAATAGAAATGAAATATAAAAAAAGTAAAAAAATACGTGAAGTTTCAGCAGGACATTTCTGGGACAAAAGTACTAGAAAAGTCCTACTTCGTTGAAAAAATGTTTAAAAGTATTCATAGGATTTATGTCCCATAAAAATCATGTCGAAATAGGACTTAACTACTAAAAAAATTAAAAATACGTCCTATTTCAGAAGGACTTACTTGGGTTGAGATTACTAGATTCCTACTTAATTTCAAAACAAAATTTATCAGTATTCATAGGATTTTTGTCACAAAAAAGTACTGCTAAAGTAGGGCAAAAGTACAGAATAAGTTAAAAATACATACGTCCTGCAGATGGAGAACTTTTTTGGAAAAAAGTACTATAGATAAGTCTCATTTAATTTGAGAATTTAACCATTTTGTTGAAAATTCGTCTCTTTCAGTAGAAAATTAATCTTCTTGCTTGAAAATTCATCTTTTCGGTTGAAATATTTTATTTTTTATTTTTTTGAAAATTAATTTATTAACTGAAAAATCAACTGTTCCATTTATTATTGTAAATGTATCGGTTTTAGTTGAAAATTCAAATATTTGGTTAAAAGTTTATTGTTTTTGATTTGGTTGAAAATTAATTTTTTAACTGAAAATTCAAGTATTCCATTTTTATTGTAAATTTATCTGTTTTAGTAGAAAATTCAAATACTTTGTTGAAAATTCATACTTTTTTGTTAAAAATTCGTTTTTTTTGTAGAAAATAAATCCTCTTGCTTGAAAATTCATTTTTTGGTGGAAAGTTTATGGTTTTTGTTTTGGATGAAAATTAATTTTTTAACTGAAAATTCTACTGTTCTATTTTTTATTGTAAATTTATTATTTTTAGTTGAAAATTCAACTATTTGGTTGAAGATTCATGTATTTGTTCAGAATTCGTCTTTTTTGGTAGAAAATTAATCTTCTTGCTTGAAAATTCATTTTTTGGTTGAAAGTTTATTGTTTTGGTTGAAAATTAATTTTTTAACTGAAAATTCAAGTGTTCCATTTTTATTGTAAATTTATCTGTTTTAGTAGAAAATACAACTATTTGGTTGAAAATGAACTTTTTTGTTACAACTTCGTTTTTTTGTGGTGGAAAATTAATCTCCTTGCTTGAAAATTCATTTTTTGGGTGAAAGTTTATTGTTTCTGTTTTTGGTTGAAAATTAATTTTGTAACTGAAAATTCTACTGTTCTATTTTTTATTGTAAATTTATTTTTTTTAGTTGAAAATTAATCTTCTTGCTTGAAAATTCATCTTTTCGGTTGAGATATTTGTTGTTTTTTTTTTTTGGTTGAAAATTAATTTATTAACTGAAAATTCAACTGTTCAATTTTTTATCGTAAATGTATCGGTTTTAGTTGAAAACTCAACTATTCGATTGAAAATTCATATGTTTTGTTAAAAAATCGTTTTTGGTAGACAATTATTCTTGTTTAAAAATTCATCTTTGTGGATGAAAATTCGTTGTTCTTTTTTGGTTGAAAATTAAACTGTTTATTGTAAAATTAATACACTTTGTAGGAAATTTAACAATTTTGTTAAAAAGTCACTCTCTTGGTTGAAAATTCGAATTTTTTGTTGAAAATTCGTCTTCTTTGGGTTCAAAATTCAACTTGGTTGGTAGAAAATTAATTTATTGGCCATTTGGAATGAAAATTCGCCATTTAGGGCAGAAAATTAATTTTCTTGTTCGAAAATTGATACTTTTGGTTGAAAATTCATTTTTTTGTTGAAAATTTATTGCTTATTTTTTAGGTTGAAAATTAATTTTGTAACTGAAAATTCTACTGTTTTTTATTTTTTATTGTAAATTTATTTTTTTTTAGTTGAAAATTAATCATCTTGCTTGAAAATTCATCTTTTCGGTTGAAACATTTTTTTTTTTTTTGAAAATTAATTTATTAACTGAAAATTCAACTGTTCCATTTATTACTGTAAATGTATCAGTTTTAGTTGAAAATTCAACTAATCGATTGGAAATTCATATATTTTGTAAAGAAATCGTATTTTTTGGTAGAAAATTCATCTTGTGTAGAAATTCATCTATTCGGTTAAAAATTCGTTGTTCTTCTTGGTAATTTTTTTGACTGCAAAATCAACTTTTCCATTTATTATTGTGAATTTATAATTTTTAATTGAAAATTAAACTGTTTATTGAAAAATTTATACACATTATAGAAAATTCAACAATTTTGTTAAAAAGTAATTTTTTTGGTTGAAAATTCGTCCTTTTTGAGTTAAAAATTCAACTAATTTGGTAGAAAATTCATTTATTAGGTTGAAAATTCATATTTTTGGGTTAAAAATTTAACTATTGGGCGGAAAATTCATCATTTTGTCTTAAAAATTTAACAATTTTATAGAAAATTCAAGTTCGTTTTTTTTGTTGCAGAAACTTAATCTTCTTGTTTGAAATTTAATTTTATTGTTTCAAAATTGATACTTTTGGTTGAAAATTAACTTTTTTGTTGAAAATTCATAGTTTTGGGTTAAAAATTTAACTATTTGGCAGAAAATTCGTCTTTTTGCCTGAAAAATTTAACAATTTGATAGAAAATTCAAGTATTTGGTTGCGAATTAACTTTTTTGTTAAAAAACTCATATTTTCGAGTTCAAAGTTCAACTGTTTTGTAGAAAATGTGTCTATTTGGATTAAAATTCAACTATTTTCTTGAATTTTTATTCATTTCTTGAATGAAAAAATATTTCTTGGTTGAAAATTTGTTGATTTTTTTTAACTGAAAATTTATCTGCTTTAGTAGAAAATTCAACTATTTGGTTGAAAATTCATATATTTTGTCTAAAATTCGTTTTTTTTTTGTGTAGAAAATTAATCTTCTTGCTTGAAAATTAATTTTTTTGGTTGAAAATTTATTTTGTTTATGAAAATTTATTTTTTAACTGAAAATTCAACTATTTGGTTAAAGAGTCATGTATTTGGTTAAAAATTCGTCTTTTTAGGTAGAAAATTAATCTTCTTGCTTGAAAATTCATCTTTTTGGTTGAAAATGTTACGGTCTTTTTTGGTTGAAAATTAATTTATTAACTGAAAATTCAACTGTTCCATTTATTATGGTAAATGTATCGGTTTTAGATAAAAATTCAACTAATCGATTAAAAATTCATATATTTTGTTAGGAAATCGTATTTTTTGGTTGAAAATTAATCTTGTTTAAAAATTAATTTTTCTTGTTGAAAATTCGTTGTTGTTTTTTGGCTGAAAACTAATTTTTTTTTACTGCCAAATCAACCTTTTCAATTTTTTATTATGAATTTATATTTTTTATTTGAAAATATAACTGTTTATTGAAAAATTGATACACTTTGTAGGAAATTCAACAATTTTGATAAAAAGTAATTTTTCTGTTAAAAAGTATTTTTTGTTCTTGAAAATTCGCCATTTAGGGCAGACAATTAATTTTCTTGTTTGAAAATTGCTACTTTTGGTTGAAAATTAACTTTTTTGTTGAAAATTCATAGTTTTGGGTTAAAAGGTCAACTATTTTGTGAAAAATTTGTCTATTTGGATTAAAATTCAACAATTTTCTTGAATTTTTATTTATTTCTTGACTGAAAAAAATATTTCTTGGTTGAAAATTAATCTTTTTGGTAAATTAATTTTATTTAAAAGAACTAAACGTAATTATAATCTGGAATTTCTCTTAAATACGGAGTTTTGTGGAACCTTTCAAACTCAAACGAGTTCAAAGATATTTGAATTTTATAGGTTAGAAAATAATTAAAAAAATTTTTTCGCACTACTATTCTTGTTCAAAATCTTAAAAAAATCAAAATTCTTACTTTTGTTCAAAAAGGAACAAATAAATTTTTTTTTAGTTTACTGGGCACCCTGTATGTTTATAATTGTTATTTTTATGGATGGTCCGAAAGATTCTAGGTTAAGTATCTGTATCTGATTCAATTTCAGAAATAAAAGTGTGTCTTCAATAAAAAGTTTTTAAAAAAATTAATTTAAAAATGTATAAAAAACTTACCATTTGTTGCAATTTAGAAGCTTAATAAAATCTTTTAATGCTACTCTAGTATTTGCCCAAGCTGTTGAATCTGCCATCCTGACTTCAATTTTTGTCTCCGAATGTCATCAAAAATGATTATAAATCCATCAGGGCCATGAAATTCCAAAATCTTAATAACAGGAGACAAAAAAGGACAAGCTTTCAAAAAAATATTTTGAGAAATCAAATATCAAAACCATCAAAACAATGACAATGATACCGATTCCATTCCCGCGAAATTTACCGGAAAACATATGAAAACAATGACAACCTTACAAAACTAAAAAGTGATAAGTGCGACATCTCGAGTCAGTGAGGCAAACCTATAGTAGAGGTTACCAGCTGCTAGGTGGCGATAGCTGCTTCAGTCAAAGTTCCGCGAAAATTCAAATCGTATAAAAGAAAACTGGCTTTTTTTATACAAATTAATAATAAAATCTGTTAATTTATTTTTATAAAACTAGGTAGAAGTATGAGTTGTTCAGTTTGGAAATAAAAAACTACTATTTGAAGTACAAGGTTGAGACTTGAACTACTAGTTTGAAAGTTGAAATATTATATTAAAAATTCATTTTATTGGATGAAGATTCTTCTTTTTGGTTAAAAACTTAAGTATTTTGTTGGAAATTCGTTCTTTAGGTTGAAAATTAATTAACTGAAAATTTAAGTATTGAATTTTGCGTTGGAATTTTATATTTTTTAGTTAAAGATTCATGTATTTTCCTAAAAATTCAACTTTTTTGGTTGAATTTAGCTGCTTTTATTTAAAATTATAATATCTTTTGGTTGAAATGTCAACTATGAAATTTTTCGTTCAGAATTAATCTTTTTTGGTTTGAAAATTTTTTTTTGGCTAAAGATTCGTCATTTCAGTTGACAATTCATTTCTTTGGTTGAAAGATGAACTATCTTTAATCAAAATTCATTTTTTTCAGATTCATCATTTTAGTTCCAACAAATTTTTTTTTAGTTGAAAATTCCACTACTTTGTTGAATGATAAAATACTTTAATAAAAATTCACTTTTTTATTGAAGATTCAACATTTTAGTTGAAAATTCATTTAATTGGTTGACCATTCCACTACTTGGTTGAAATATGAACTACTTTATTAAAAATTCATTTTTTTGGTTAAAGAATAATTATTTTAGTCAATAATTTTTTTTTTGTGACAGATGAACTACTTTAAGCCCTTTAATAAGGCCATGTGACGAGCGGGTCACGTAACCGGATTCCTACCTTACCGACACTTTTCTTATTTGCAAACTTATTTTCACACGAATAGCCACGTCGAGTTGAAAATTTGGGATAATAAATAAGAAGCACTAAAAAAGGTGGGTCTGGTCCTGAATTTTAATAATCACGAAAAAAGCAAAAAAAAATTATTTAAAAAAAACTGTTTTCATAAATGTAAAAATTTAGGGCCAGTCCCAGCTTTCTTAGTGCTTCTTATTTATTATCCCAAATTTTCAACTCGATGTGGCTATTCGTGTGCAAATAAGTTTATTATTATTATTATTATAGATTAGCAGTTCGAACTCGAAAGTTCATTGCCTCATCTACCCGAGACCGCCACACATCTCTATCTTGTGCATTCTCCATCCAGTTTAAGTAATCATGTCCTAGTTCTTTTAGATCATCCCTTACATTTTTCTCCCATCTGTTTCTCGGTCTGCCTAGGGGTCTCTTACCAGTCGGTCTCCCTCTTAAAACTTGCGCCACTGTTCTTTCATTGCCCATTCTTGCTACATGCCCCGCCCATCTTAATTTACGCGCTTTCATTACTCTATTAATATTTGCTGACCCGTAGAGAGCGTGCAGCTCATTATTATGCAGTTTTCTCCACTCGCCGGTCTCTTCGTCCCTTTTTGGACCATAGATTTTTCTAAGTACTTTATTCTCGAAAACTCTAAACCTATTCTCTTCTCCTTTCGTCAGCGCCCACGTTTCACACCCGTACATGACGACCGGCATTATTATCGTTTTGTAAATTCTTACTTTGATGTTTCTAGATAGCGATCGCGATTTTAGTAGCGTGTTTGCTGCATAATAGCACCTATTGCCAGCGTGTAGCCGCGCATTGATTTCCGTTTTAATCTTATTTTCGCTAGTTATAATAGACCCGAGGTATTTAAACTCGTTAACCCTTTCGAATTTCATATTTCCGGCCATTAGATCCCCGTCTTGATTACTTTGTCCGGACCTGACGACGGTCATATATTTTGTCTTCGATTCGCTAACTTCCAAGCCAATCTCTTTGGCTTTTGCGATCAAGATTTCTGCATTTTTAGCTACCGTTTCTTTATCATCCCCTAGTACGTCGAGATCATCCGCATATCCAAGAATTTGTATTACCCCATTGAGGGTAGCACCGGTCGGATTCGCCTGCACTTGCCTAACCACGTATTCTAAAACTAAGTTAAAAAGGACGCACGAAAGTGCATCGCCCTGTTTCAGGCCATCGCGGATCGAAAACTCTTCAGATAAACTACCGTTTACGCGTATTCTACCCTTACTGCCGCTTAAGCAAATTTCGATAAGTCTAACCAATTTTCTTGGCACACCCAAGAACTCTAGGATCCAGTACATTCGCGCGCGTATAATAGAGTCGTAAGCTTTTTTAAAATCGATAAATAGCTGATGTACTGCTTCTTTAAATTCCCATTTCTTTTCTAACAGTTGTCTAATTGTAAACATTTGATCGCTTGTAGATCGGTTTCGGCGGAATCCACACTGGTAATCCCCAATGATTTCCTCGGCAAAAGGAGTTAGTCTACTTAGGATAACATTAGACAGGATCTTGTAGCACGAAGGCACAAGTGAGATTCCCCGATAGTTGTTACAGTTAGTTTTATCGCCTTTTTTAAAGATGGGAATAATGATAGAGGTATTCCATTCTTCCGGCATGCGTTCTGTTTTCCAAACTGCGCGTATCAATTTACAAATTTGCCTTGTGAGGCAAGGGCCTCCATTTTTTATCAGTTCTGACGGTAGGTCATCGATGCCCGCGGCTTTGTTATTTTTCAACTTCTTGATGGCCATTTCTATTTCTATATCAGTAGGATCGTTAATTAATAGATCAGCAGTGTGGATTTCGCCGAGATTACCTTCAACGGGGGCTTCACGTACATTTAATAGTGCAAATAAGTTTACAAATAAAAAAAGTGTCGGTAAGGTAGGAATCCGGTTACGTGACCCACTCGTCACATGGCCTTAATAAAAATTTATTTTGTTCGTAGATTCATCATTTTAGTTGAAAATTAATTTTTTAAATTAAAAAGTCCACCACTTGGTTAAAAGAGGAACTACTTCAATAAAAATATAATTTTTTTGATTGAAGATTCATCATTTTATATGAAAAATTAATTTTTTTAGTTGAAAGATGAACTAATTTAATAAAAATTAATTTTTTGTTTGTAGATTTATCATTTTAGTTGAAAATTAATGTTTTTAATTAAAAATTCCACTACTTGGTTGGAAGATGAACTACTTTAATAAAAATTCTTTTTTTTTTGGTTGAAGATTAATTATTTTAGTCGGAAATTCACTTTTTTGGTGAAAGATAAACTAATTTAATAAAAATGTAGTTTTTTGTTCGTAGATTCATCATTTTAGTTGAAAGTTAATTTTTTAAATTAAAAATTCCACTACTTGGTTAAAAGAGGAACTACTTTAATAAAAAAATCTTTCTTTTTGGTTAAAGATTCATCATTTTATTGTAAAAAAAATCTTTTTTGTTGAAAATTCATCTTCATGCTTGGTTAAAAGTTGAACTACTTTAATAAAAATTTAATTTGTTTGGTTGAAGATTTATCATTTTATTTGAAAAATTAATTTTTTTAGTTGAAAGATGAACTAATTTAATAAAAAATAATTTTTTTGTTTGTAGATTCATCATTTTAGTTGAAAATTAATTTTTTAAATTAAAAATTCCACTAATTGGTTGAAAGATGAACTACTTTAATAAAAATTCATTTTTTTTGGTTGAAGATTCATTATTTTATTTGAAAAATTAATTTTTCTAGTTGAAAGATGAACTAATTTAATATAAATTAATTTTTTTGTTTGTAGATTTATCATTTTAGTTGAAAATTATTTTTTTAAATGAAAAATTCCACTACTTGGTTGAAAGATGAACTACTTTAATAAAAATTCATTTTTTTTTGGTTGAAGATTCATTATTTTATTTGAAAAATTAATTTTTTTAGTTGAAAGATGAATTAATTGAATAAAAATTAAATTTTTTTCCTTCCAGATTCATCATTTTAGTTGAAAATTTATTTTTTTGTTTTTGAAAATTCCTCTACTTGGTTGAAAAATGAACTACTTCAATAAAAAGTCACATTTTTGGTTGCAAATTCCTCAATTTCGTTAAGGCTATGTTACGAGTGGGTCACGTGACCGGATTCCTACATTACCGACACTTTTTTCAAAATCAACTTAAGTTCACACGAAACGCGATATCGAGTTGAAAATTTGGGATAATAAACAAGAAGCGCTAAGAAAGAAAAAAGTTTTTTTTGTAAATAATTTTTTTTTTGCTTTTTTCATGATTATTAAAATTTAGAACCAGAGCCGCCTTTCTTAGCGCTTCTTATTTATTATCCCAAATTTTCAACTCGATATCGCGTTTCGTGTGAACGTAAGTTGATTTTGAAAAAAAGTGTCGGTAAGGTAGGAATCTGGTCACGTGATCCACTCGTAACATGGCCTTAAAAATTCATTTTCTTGGTTTTAAAATTTAACGACTAGCTTGAAAGATGAACTACTTTATTACGAATTAATTTCTTTGTCTGAAAATTACTCTATTCCATTTTTTGTGGAAATTGATTTTTATTTGAAAATTTAACTGTTTGGTTTTTCTTAGAAAAATATTCTCCTTGATAGAAAAATCATCTTTTTGGTGGAAAATTCATTTATTTGGTTAAAAATTCAACTATTTTGTTGAAAATTCGTTCTTTTTAGTTGAAAATTATAATTGTTCAACAGAAAAGTCAAGAATTCCATTTTTTAAATGTTATCTTATTTTTATCAAAAAATTCATGTATTCTGTTGAAAAAAATCGTCTTTTTTGGTAAAAAATGTATCCTTTATATTTTGCTGAAAATTCATCTTTTTGGTTAAAAATTCAATGTTTTTTACTGTCGATTCACGATTTTAGTTATAAATTTATTTTGTTGGTCCTTTTTAATTGAAAATTCGTTTTTTTTTGCTTAAAAGTAAATTTTTTTAAACTATAATAGTTAAAGAATTAATACTTAATAAACTAAACCATTTTATTATTAATTTGCATTAAAAATCTATTTTTTCAATTTGAATTTACGCGGCACTTTGACTTGCTACAAGCTGAGCGTTTTGACTCACGTGATTGGCTGGACAAACCGGGAGAATTCAAATTAGGAATAAAGAAAATAATGGCTGGATTCTATAACATAGATAATATAGATCTCAATAGAAACGAGCGAGATTTAGTCGCTCGTAACAGACTAAAGTAGCTAGCGCTACCTAGCGGCTGGTAAGCTCACCTACTGGTATTGATTTTCCTGCAAGATTTCCAAACTAAAAGTTATATTCTATTATAATATTCAAGAATACGCTCTTCTAGGAACTAAATAAATGATTTATTCATCTCTTGGCTCAAAAACGAATTAATATTCCAAAATTTGTATTATCGATCGTTTTTTGTTGTCTGAATTCAAATTTGCGCGCGAACAGCAACCAATGAGCTTTTCAAGTTTCGTCAGTTCCGTCAGTGCATCCAACATGAAATCACGAAACTATTATTGATTATGGAAGAAGTCATTAGTACAAATGGCCGCCTTTACAGTAACATGAAATAACAAACGCGGTATTGCTTATTATTAAAAAAAGAAAGTAAATTTGTGATAAATTAATGAGGAAATTAGATGCAAGGGAGCCGTGGGGGGCTGACAAGTTGGAGGCTGATTTAGAAGCAGCCCGGGATAATCTGAGAGGCTTGGATCGAAATATTCGAAAAATCCTTGGCCGGGATCTGCCCGATGGAGAAACTGGACCTCTACAACCGCCGCCGAGGTTTGTTTTACATTTTATTCGTTTGCCAAAATCTCATTAAATGTAGGGAACTCAATCAACAATTATTAAAGTCGATATTTTTCATGTGGATCTACTCTATTCGTCTTTTTCATGATTAACATAACCTTAATGTAGCCATCTTATCTTCGTCTCATCTTAACTTCTGCGTATTTCTTTTATATTTTGTTGAACCTGAGCTTAAAAATATACTTTAAATTACAATGATGATATAATACACTTTATTCTTGACATTGGTAGAGTATTGGTATTTTTTGAAAACTAACTATTCTATTTTTTGTTTGAAAATTGATCTTTTTTAGTTGAAAATTCGTTTTGTTTTGGTTGAATAATTAATTTTGCTGAGAACAAATTTTTTAACTGAAAATTTAACTATGCCTTTTTTTTGGGGAATAATGTGTAATTTTTAGTTCAAAATTCATGTATTTTTATGGATAATTCGTCCTTTTTGGGTAGAAAATTAATCTTCATAGTTAAAAATTCAACTATTTGGTTGCAAATTCGTGTTTTTTGGTTGAAAATTAATTTCTTTTCCTGAAAATGCAACTATTAGATTTTTGGTGAAAAATGTATCATTTTTAGATGAAAATTCAACTTTTTGGGTGATAATTCGTGTATTTTTTTTTGAAAATTCATCCTTTTTGGTAGAAAATTAATCTTCATGGTTAAATATTCATCTTTTTAGTCTCATCTTCTGCGTATTTCTCTTATATTTTGTTGAACCTGAGCTTAAATATATACTTTAAATTACAATGATAACATAATACACTTTATTCTTGACATTGATGCAGGATTGGTATTTTTGAAAACTAACTATTCTATTTTTTGGTTGAATATTAATCTTTTTTAGTTGAAAATTCGTTTTGTTTTTGTACAATACTTAATTTTTCTACCTGAAAATTTAACTATGCCCTTTTTGGTGAAAAATATGTAATTTTTAGTTGAAAATTCATGTATTTTTATGGATAATTCGTTCTTTTTGGGTAGAAAATTAATCTTCATAGTTAAAAATTCAACTATTTGGTTGCAAATTCGTGTTTTTTGGTTGAAAATTAATTTCTTTTCCTGAAAATGCAACTATTAGATTTTTGGTGAAAAATGTATCATGTTTAGTTGAAAATTCAACTTTTTGGGTGAGAATTCGTGTATTTTTTATTGAAAATTTATCCTTTTTGGTAGAAAATTAATCTTCATGGTTAAATATTCATTTTTTTTTCATCTTCTGCGTATTTCATTAATATTTTGTTGAACCTGAACTTACAAATATACTTTAAATTACAATGATAATATAATACTCTTTATTCTTGACATTGATAGAGTATTGGTATTTTTAAAAAATTAGCTATTCTATTTTTTGGTTGAAAATTTATCTTTTTCAGTTGAAAATTCGTTTTGTTTTGGTTCAAAAATTAATTTTTCTATCTGAAAATTTAACTATTCCATTTTTTGTGAAAAATGTATCATTTTTAGTTGAAAATTCAACTTTTTTTCGTTGTTTATTTGCTTCAAAGTTAATTTTTAACTGGGAATTTAACTATTCCAGTTTTGGTTAATTTTTTTTTCATATTTGAAAATTCAACTATTTCCTTGAAAACTCGTGTTTTCAATTTTGGTGAAAAATTTATTTCTTTGGTAGAAAACTATTATTTCTTGTAGCAAATTGAACTCTTATCTTGAAAATTATTTTTTGCTGGATATTTAATTTTTTTACTGAAAATTTAACTATTTCACTTTTGGTTGAAATTATATATTTTTTAGTTAAAAATGGAACTATTTGGCTGCAAATTCGTGTTTTTGTTCTTGTTCAAAATTCATTATTTTTCCTGAAAATTCAACTATTCCATTTTTGGTGAAAAATTGATCATTTTACATGAAAATTCATCTTTTTGGTTGAAAAATCAACTATGTGGTTAAAAATTAATTTTTTGGTAGGAAATTAATTTCCTTGGTTGAAAACTATTATTTTTCTGGCAAATTAAACTCTTTTGTTGAAAATTCTTTTTTTTTTTGCTTTATAGTTAATTTTTTTAGCTGAAAATTTAACTATTCCACTTTTGGTTGAAAATTTATCTTTTTTAGTTGAAAATAGAACTATTTGGTTGAGAATTTATGTTTTTTGGTTGAAAATTATAATTTTTTAAAATGAAAAATTAATTATTCCATTTTTGGTTAAAATTTTTTGTTGTTAAAAATTGAACTACTTGTTTTAAAGTTAATACATTTTATTAAAAAATTTGTCCTTTTTGGTAGAAAATTAATCTTTTTGGTTAAAAATTAATTCCTTTGGTTGAATATTGAACCTATTTGTGGAAAATTGTTTTTTTTTGTTCAAAATTAATTTTTTTAACAGAAAATTTAAGTACCTATTTTCTTTTTGGTTGAAAATTCATGTTTTTTCTTGAAAATTCATCTTTTTTCGTAAAAAAATATTTTCTATGGTTGAAAAATCATCTTTTTGGCAGAAAATTTACCTATTTCGTTAAAAATTCCTTTTTTTGTGCTTAAAAATTATAATTTTTTAACTGAAAAGTTAGCTATTCCATTTTTGGTTAAAATTTTATTTAAAAATTGATCTTTTTTTATTAAAAATTCAACTGTTTGGTTGAAAATTCATGTGTTTTGTTGAAACTTCGTCTTTTTTGGTAGAAAATTAATTTCTTTGTTTCAAAATTTAACTGTTTCGTTTTAAATTATTTTTTTATTGAAAATGGTAATTTTTTCAAATAAAAATTTAACTATTCCATTTTTGGTTCAAATTTTATTTTATTTGTTTGAAAATCCATGTTTTTTGTGGAAAAAATCGTCTTTTTTGGTACAAAATTTATTCTCTTTTGGTCGAAAATTCATTTTTTTTTGGCTAAGGATTCGTCATTTTAGTTAAAAATTTATTTCTTTGGTTGATCTTTTTTAATTGAAAATTTAACTATTTCGTTGAAAATTCATGTATTTGTTGAAAATTTTTTTTGTCTTTTAAGATTAATCTTTTAATCTTCTTGGTTGAAAATTGATCTCTTTTAGTTGAAAACTCAACTTTTTGAGTAAAAATTCAGGTATTTTTATTGAAAATTCGTCCTTTTTGGTTTAAAATTCAACTATTTGTTAAGAATTTAACTGTTCGGTTTATGATTTATCGCTTTGGTAGCAAATTGAACTATTTTGTTGAAAATTCGATTTTTTTACTTGAAAGTTAATTTTGTTAACTGAAAATTGAACTATTCCACTTTTTGTTAAAAATGTATCTTTTTTAGTTGAAAATTCAACTATTTGTTTCAAAATTATATTTTTTTAACTGAAAATTTAACTATTTGCTTCTAAATTTATGTATGTATTTTATTAAGAATTTAAAAGAGTTCCACTTTGAATGCTTTAATTTGCAGTTCAGTTTTAATTTCAGTGACCATGAACAATTTTTCCAAAGCGGGGAAAGACCGTTTTTTTTCTTCAATTAAAACGGCCACCCTGAAAGTATTTTCTGACGTTGAAAATGTCTGTATTATGTGCTGAAAAACTTATTATTATGCAAAAGTATGCCACAAAAAATGGAATTATACGCTGTAGAAATAAAAAAATATACAAGGCATAAGATGCACTTTCCAACTCCAGAAATTATCAATATATTAATAATTTGTAGGAAGAATATAGTAATTACAAAATGTTTTTGACCAATTATTTTATTTTTGGACAGGCTTTCACAGAAACGACCACCACACGATGATAGACGTCGAACAGTAGTGGATTCTTCAAATAATGAACATGCAGGCAATAAAAGGCGCTGGCAGGGAGGACCAGGAGAACCTAAAACTGTTTTCAGTCGCTTAAGTGCAAGGGTGCCTTCAAATCCAGACGATAGTGCAGATGAGGATGATGCTTTTATTAAGGTACATATGTTTTTTTAAATACATAAGGCACTTAAAAACCAAATTTTTTTTTGAGATCTCTGGAAAAAAGTTTCTACGATTTTATGAATTGAAATGATATTATCAGTCATGTCTGATGAAAGAAAAAGCATTCGTTTTTATGCAAAAAAGATTTAAAACTACGAAAAATAATTATTTTAACAATAATTTTTGTAACTGATTTTGATCTGACTGTTGCTTCTTACCAATTTCAAAAAAATGGTTGAATTTTAATAAATCATTGATTATTTTTTGGGGGAAACATTCCATACTACTTTAATAATTCCAAGTTCGAAAATAAGTAAACATATTTATTTCTTTTAAAAAATTTTTATTTAAAATTGGAAACGTTAAGATAAACGATTTTTGTAAGTTTTACCGCTTTTTAATTTAAAATATTTTTTATTTCGAATGACATCAGTAATATTATTGATTCCTGGAATCATAGAAAAACTATTTTTTTTTTCAGATATATGATTTTTGGCATGACAATTATCTGAATTATTTGTTTAATTGCATAAACCAGAATTGAAGCAAGCTACGTGGAAGTAAATAATGTAGTAATGCAAATAGATTTATCTTCATTATTTATTTTTATATTTGATTTGTGAGGCATATAGGCCTTGAATTCACGCCACTATTGACACTACACGCAGAAAAAATATTCTTTGATTCGAAGAAAAATATTCATTGGCTCTCAGTAAAAAAAAGTTTCTTTCATTCAAAGAAATTTACTTTGATTGGAAGAAATTTTTGTAGTTAATTATTATATTAAAATATTAAAAATCGTATATTCTCAAAAGGAAAGCCTTAAATTTGAAAGATTTTAAATTGAAAATATACAAAATTCAGGCCTCAAACTCATTAATTTTTTTTACCAGAAAAGACGAATTTTTAACAAAATACATAAACATTTGATAAATAGTTGAATTTTGAACCACGATATTATTTTTTGACCAAAAAGACGAATTTTCAACAAAATTCATACATTTTCAACTAAATAGTTTGAACAATAAATGTGATATTACTCCAAACTTTATTGATTAATTTTTAGTTTATATTTTTTTCGTTTCTCAAAATTTTCAACTAAATAGCAAAACTTTTAAACTAAAAAAGATCAATTTTTATCCAAAAATGGAGTAATCAAATTTTCAATAAAAAAACGAATTTTCTACAAAGCAGTTTAATTTTGTACCAAATAGTTGATTTTTAATCAAAATAGTTCAATTTTCAGTTTAGAAAAAGTAATTTTTAACCAAAAAAAGACGAATTTTGAACAAAATACATCAATTTTCAACCAAATAGGTTAATTTTCTACGAAATTGTTGATTTTTCTAGCCGAAAATATAAATTTTCTTCAGAACCTTTTGAATTTTCAAATGGAAAACTGAACTATCTGGTTAGAAATTCATGTGTTTTGTTGAAAATTCTTCTTTTTTGTTAGAGAAATAATCTTCTTGGTTTTAAATTCATCTTTTTGGTTGAAAATTTAACTATTTTGTTGAAAAATTACCTTTTGTAGTTGAAAATTCTGCTATTTCATAAAAAATTCATCTATTTCGTTAAAAATTCATTTTTTTGTTGGTAGAAAAGTAGTCTCATTAGTTGAAACTTCGGTTTTTTTGTTGGTTAAAAATTTATTCTTCTAACTGAAAATTAAACTGTTCTATTTTTTGTTGAAACTATCTTTTTTGCAAGAAAATTTATCGTTTTGGTTAAACATTTATTTTTTTTGTTGAAGATTCATTATTTTAGTTGAAAATTAATTTCTTTGCTTGAAACTTAACTATTTTTTTTTTTAATTTGTTTTGCTTTAGTTTAAAATTTCATTTTGATTTAAGATTTAAGTATTTTGTTGAAAATTCTTTTTTTTTTTTGTTGAAAATTAATTGTTTCAACTGAAAATTTAATTATTCCATTTTTGGTTCAAAATTTATCTCTTCGAATTGAAAACTCAACTACATATCTGGTTGAAAATTCATGTATTTTGTTGAAAATTCTTCTTTTCTGTTAGAGAATTAATCTTCTTGGTTGAAAATTTAATTATTTTGTTCAAAATTCGTTTTTATTGGATAAATAGTAATTTTTTTAACCTAAATTAAAAAAAAATTGAATCTTCATGTATTTTGTTGAAAATTGGTCTTTTTTGGTAGAAAATGAATCATCTCGATTGAAAATTCATGTTTTTCGTAGAAAATTCAACGGTTTCGTTTAAAATTCGTGTATTTTGATCAAAATTAAAAATTTTATTTCTCACATTCTTTTTTTCAAAATGTATCTTTAATGAATTTTCTCGCAAAAAAGATAAGGTTTCAACAAAATAAATGAATTTTCAAACAAATAAATGAATTTTCAACTAAAGAAGATACATTTTTAACAAAATATATGAACTTTTAATCAAATAGTTGATTTTTCTACCAAAAAGATGATGCTTTTTCGACATTTACATATACATAATAGAAACCCGGTTACAAAATATACTTGAAAGATAATATTTCGATAAAAATATATATTTTTTGTACAAAAATTATCTTCTGGGTTACAAACTTATCTTTTGGTTTGAAAATACATTTCTTTGTTGAAAATTGAACTATTTATTTAAATTAATTTTTTTAACTGAAAATTTAACTTTTCCATTTTTATTTGAAAAATTACCTTTTGCAGTTGAAAATTCTGGTATTTCATAAAAAATTCATGTATTTTGTCAAAAATTCTTTTTTTTTGGTAGAAAAGTAGTCTCGTTAGTTGAAACATCGTTTTGTTTGTTCGTTAAATTTTTTTTTTACTGGAAATTAACCTGTTCTCTTTTTGGTTAAAAATGTATCTTTTTCATTTGAAAATTCATGTATTTTGTTGAAACTGACTTTTTTGTAAGAAAATTTATCTTTTTGGTTAAACATTTTTTTTTTGTTTGATTGAAGAATCAATTACTTAGTTGAAAATTAAGTTCTTTGGTTGAAACTAAACTATTTTGTTAAAAATTCTTTATGCTGTTGTGGAAAATTTAATTTTGCTTCAGTTGAAAATTTCATTTTGGTTGAAAATTGAACTATTTTGATGAAAATTCATTTTTTCAACCTAAATTTTTTTTAAATTTGAATCTTCATGTATTTTGTTGAAAATTTGTCTTTCTTGGTAGAAAATGAATCTTCTTAATTAAAAATTCATGTTTTTCGTAGAAAATTCAATGTTTTCGTTTAAATTTCGTATTTTGAAAAAAAAAATTCGTAGATTTATTTCTCACATGTACGTTGCACATCCTTTTTAGACAATTACAAATAATAGAAACCCGGCTAAAAAAGATACTTAAAAGATTATATTTGGATAAAAATTAATATTTTTGCTAGAAATTTTTTTGTATGGGTTAAACATTTATCTTTTGGTTTGAAAATTCATTTATTTCGTTGAAAATTAAACTATTTTGTTGAAATTTTGTTTTAACTGAAAATTTATCTTTTCCATTTTTTGTTGAAAAATTACCTTTTGTAATTGAAAATTCCGCTATTTCATTAAAAATTCATGTATTTCATCAAAAATTCATTTTTTTTGTAGAAAAGTAGTCTCATTAGAAACTTCGGTTTTTTCTGTTGGTTAAAAATTTATTTTTTTAACTGAAAATTAAACTGTTCTATTTTTGGTTGAAGATTTATCTTTTTTAGATGAAAATTCATGTATTTTGTTGAAACGATCTTTTTCGCAATAAAATTTATCGTTTTGGTTAAACATTTATTTTTTGGTTGAAGATTTATTATATCAGTTGAAAATAATTTTCTTTAGTTGAAACTTAACTATTTTTTAAAAATTTGTTTTGCTTTAGTTTAAAATTTCATTTTGATTTAAAATTTAAGTATTTTGTTGAAAATTCTTTTTTTTGTGTTGAAAATTAATTATTGTAAGTGAATATTGAATTATTGCATTTTTGGTTCAAAATTTATCTCTTCGAATTGAAAACTCAACTATCTGGTTAAAAATTCATCTCTTTGTTTGAAAATTTAACTATTTTGTTCAAAATTCGTTTTTATTGGATGAAAAGTAATTTTTTTAACCTAAATTTAGAACAAAATTGAATCTTCATGTATTTTGTTGAAAATTTGTCTTTCTTGGTAGAAAATGAATCTTCTCGATCGAAAATTCATGTTTTTCGTAGAAAATTCAACGGTTTCGTTTAAACTTCACGTATTTTGATCAATATTAAAAGATTTATCTTCTGGGTTAAAAATTTATCTTTTGGTTTGAAAATTCATTTCTTTGTTGAAAATTGAACTATTTTGTTGAAAATTAATCTTTTTAACTGAAAATTTAACTTTTCCATTTTTTCTCAAAAAATTACCTTTTGCAGTTGAAAATTCCGCTATTTCATAAAAGATTCATGTGTTTTGTCAAAAATTATTATTTTTTTTTTTTTGTAGAAAAGTAGTCTCATTAGTTGAAACATCGTTTCTTTTGTTTTTTTTGTTTCTTTTGTCAGTTGAAAATTCATGTATTTTGTTGAAACTGACTTTTTTGTAAGAAAATTTATCTTTTTTGTTAAACATTTTATTTTTTGGTTGAAGAATCATTAATTTAGTTGAAAATTAATTTCTTTGGTTGAAACTGAACTATTTTGTTAAAAATTCTTTATGCTTTAGTTGAAAATTTCATTTTTCTTTAGTAGAAAATTTAAGTGTTTTGTTGAAAATTCGTTTTTATGGGATGAAAATTAATTTTTTTATTTAATTTGAATCTTCATGTATTTTATTGAAAATTCGTCTTTCTTGGTAGAAAATGAATCTTCTTGGTTGAAAATTCATGTTTTTGATAGAAAATGCAACTATTTGGTTCAAAGTTCATGTATTTTGTTGAAACGATCTTTTTTGCAAGAAAATTTATTGTTTTGGTTAAACATTTATTTTTTGGTTGAAAATTCATTATTTTAGTTGAAAATTAGTTTCTTTAGTTGAAACTTAACTATTTTTATTTTTTGCTTTAGTTTAAAATTTCATTTTGATTAAAAATTTTAGTATTTTCTTGAAAATTCTTTTTTTTGTTGTTGAAAATTAATTGTTTTAACGGAAAATTTAATTATTCAATTTTTGTTTCAAAATTTATCTCTTCGAATTGAAAACTCAACTATCTGGTTGAAAATTCAGATATTTTGTTGAAAATTCTTCTTTCCTGTTAGAGAATTCATCTTCTTGGTTGAAAATTCATCTCTTTGCTTGAAAATTTAACTATTTTGTTCAAAATTCATTTTTATTGGATGAAAAGTAATTTTTTTAAACTAAATTTAAAAAAAAATTTGAATCTTCATGTATTTTGTTGAAAATTTGTCTTTCTTGGTAGAAAATTAATCTTCTCGATTGAAAATTCATGTTTTTCGTAGAAAATTCAACGGTTTCGTTTAAAATTCGTGTATTTTGATCAAAATTAAAAGATTTATTTCTCACATGTACATCCTTTTTGGACATTTACATATACTTACATATACTTCGATAAAAATTTATATTTTTGGTACAAAAATTATCTTCTGGGTTAAAAATTTCTCCTTTGGTTTGAAAATTCATTTCATTGTTTAAAATTGAACTATTTTGTTGAAAATTAATTTTTTTAACTGAAAATTAATTTTTTCCATTTTGTTGAAAATACGTTTTTATGGGTTGAAAATTCATGTTTTTGATAGAGAATGCAACTATTTGGTTAAAAGTTCATGTATTTTGTTGAAAATGCAAAAATTAAAAAAGAAGCCTTTATAACTTTGTTGAAAATTGAACTATTTTTTTGAAAATTAATTTTTTAAACTGATAATTTAACTTTTCCTTTTTTTCTTGAAAAGTTACCTTTTGCATTTGAAAATTCCCCTATTTCATAAAAAAGTTATGCATTTTGTCAAAAATGATTTTTTTTCTGCTAGAAAAGTAGTTTTTTTTTCTCTTTTTCAGTTTTTTCTCTTTTTGGTTAAAAATTTATCTTTTTTCAGTTGAAAATTCATGTATTTTATTGAAATTGACTTTTGTGTTAGAAAATTCATCTTTTTGGTTAAACATTTTATTTTTTGGTTGAAGAATCATTAATCTAGTTGAAAATTAATTTCTTTGGTTGAACTTGAACTATTTTGTTAAAAATTCTTTATGCTTTAGTTGAAAATTTCATTTTGCTTTAGTTGACAATTTCATTTTGGTTGAAAATTTAAGTATTTTGTTTAAATTTCGTTTTTATGGGATGAAAATTAATTTTTTAACCTAATTTTCTTATTTGATTTGAGTCTTCATGTGTTTTATTGAAAATTCGTCTTTCTGGGTAGAAAATGAATCTTCTTGGTTGAAAATTCATGTTTTTGATAGAAAATGCAACTATTTGGTTAAAAGTTCATGTATTTTGTTGGAAATGCAAAAATTAAAAAAAGAAATATTTATAACGGCCAGGGAAAATGAAAAATTGGTCAGGGGAAATGATATTAAATCTGTGTTTTTTTTTCAAGCAGCCTGCAGTTTCTTCAAGAGTGATTGCAACCCCTCGTGAAATTCCCTCTCGCCAGGAAGTGATCAGAAGAGAGCGAGTAGACGAGCGAAGTCGACAGAGGAACAAACGAATGTTTGGAGCACTTTTAGGAACTTTACAGAAATTTCGTCAGGAGGAAACAAAACTCAAGGCAAAGGAAGATAAGAAAGCAGAGGTAGAAGCAAGAGTGGAAGAGGCAAAAAGAAAAGAGAAGGAGGAACTAAAACGCGAAAAACAGCAGCTTTTCTTGTCTCGAAAACGCCAGTTGGCGGAAGTTAAAGCCCTGGAGGTAAAATTGTCTCGAAGTCGACAATTTCAGGAATGGCGCGCTGCACAATTGCGTTTAGCGGGTTTTATCAAAACTCGCGCGCAACCTCCAATTTACTATTTGCCAAAACGCAAAAATGCACGCACAGAAGCTCTTTTGGCTGAATCTGCAAAAGAACTTCATGGTACGTATTCCTTTTTTTTATTACTCTGACCAGGGTGGCAACTCGACCTGGAAATGACCGGGAACAACCGAAAAGACGAATTTTTAACAAAATTTTTGACTTTCCTACAAATTGGATTACAGGGTGTCTACCCTAGCTGGAAAACCTGGAATTTTCAGGGAATTTTTATATACCTGGAAAAACCTGGAAATGTCAGGGATTTTTTTTTAACGTCAGGGAATTTTTTTCGAGAGGATGCTTAATTTTTTTTAAATTGCAATATTAAATTGAATAAAAATGATTCTTTATTTGTAAAAGTAGCTTTATATTACTGTATCGAACTATTTTATTGAAAAATCGTTTTTTTTTGTTTGAAATCAATTTTTTAAACTGAAAATTTAACTATTCTATTTTTGGTTGAAAATTGGTCGGTTTTTGTTGAAAATTCGTGCAGTTTGTTGAAAATTCGTTCTTTTCTGGTTGAAATATCAACTACTACATTTTTCGTTCCGAATTCATCTTTTCTGAATGAAGATTTAATTACTTAGTTGAGAGTTACTCTTTTGTTAAAAATTAATTTGTTGTTAAAGATTCATTTTAAATGAAAGTTCATCTCCTTGGTTGAAAAACGAGCTATTTTGTTAAAAATTCGTTTCTTTCTTTGGCTGAAAATTATTTTTTTTTACTGCAAATTTAACTATTCTTGTTGCAACTTTAACAATTTTGTTGAAAATTTGTTTGTTTTTTTTTGTTGAATTTTTTTTTTTACTGAAAATGTAACTATTCAATATTTGGTTGGAAAATTATCTTTTTTAGTTGAAAATGTTGACTTTTCTGGTAGAAATGAATCTTCTGAATTGACAATTAATCTTTTTTTTTTTAATTTAATGATTCTAGTTAAAGACTCATAATTTTAGTTGAAAATTCATGTTTTTAGTTTCAAATTCAACTGTTCCAGTTGAAAATTTATCACTTTGTTTGAAAATGTAACATTTTTTTTGAAATTAGTTTTTTTGTTGTTGCAAATTAGTTTTTTTCTACCGTGAAATGCAACTATTCCAGTTGAAAATTACATCCTTTCAGTTGAAAGTTCATTTCTTTGGTTAAACGTTAATTTTTAACTCGAAATTTAAATATTCAATTCTTGGTTTAAAATTTATCTTTTTAATTGAAAATTCATGTATTTTCTTGAAAATTCGTCTTCTTTAGTAAAAATTAATCTTCTTGGTTGAAAAGTCATCTTTTTGGTCGAAAAATTAACTATACCGGTTAAATATTGATCATTTCCGTCGAAAATTCATGTATTTTGTTGAAAAATCGTCTTTGTGGTAGAAAATTCATTTTCTTGGTTGAAAATTCAAGTATTCCAGCTAAATATTCATAATTTTAGTTGAAAATTCATGTTTTTGCTTGAAAATAAAACTACTTGGTTGAAAGCTAAATTAAATTTGTTTTTAAAATAAATCTGTTTTTTTTGTGTGGAAAATTAATTTGTTTGACTGAAAATTTAACTGTTTCATTTTCGGTTGAAAACTTATCATTTTTAGTTCAAAATTCAGCTATTTGTTTGAAAATTGATCTTTGCTAGTTCAAAATTCAACAATTTGGATGAAAATTTGTCTTTTTTAATTGAAAATTCAACTATTTCGTTGAAAATCCAAATTTTTACTTGAAAAGTTAGGAATTTTAAGATTTAAATTTTAGGTATAAGTAGATACAATAAAAATTTGTTTGAATTTTGTTCAAATTCATGGACTTTAAGAGACAAATTCAAGAAATGATTAATTATTTTTTTAGTATTATTTAATTAATTGATCGTGCTAAAATATTTAAGAATATCTTGTAACATTAATTGAATTCCTAGAAACTGAAAAAAAAACATTATTTATAATAAACTCGTAAAACTGTATACATATTCCGAGTCGATTGTTTGAAAGTATGCGAAATATTTGAATAGCTCCATGCTATGAAAAATTATACCTGGAAAAAACCTGGAATTGTCAGGGAATTTTTCTCCAGGATTTGAGTAGACACTCTGGATTAGCTTTTTGTTGAAAATTCATATTTTTGGTTGACCATTTCTTTAGTTGACCATTCATGTATTTTGTTGAAACTTTAACTATTACAGTTGACGATTCATCAGTTTTGTTGAAAATTAATTTTTTAAACTGAAAATTTAACTATTCATGTATTTTGTTGAAAAATCGTCTTTTTTAGTAGAAAATAATCTTTTTGGTTAAAAAATTAATCTTTTTGGTTGAAAATTCAACTATTCTAGTTAAATAATTATCACTTTAGTTGAAACTTGATCTTTTTTGTTTAAAATTCAACTATTCCTGTTGAAGATTCGTAATTTTAGTTCAAAATTCATCTCTTTAGTTAAACGTTAATTTTATAACTGAGAATTTATCTATTCAATTTTTGGTTGGCAATTTATCTTTTTTAGTTGAAAATTCATGTATTTTCTTGAATATTCGTCTTTTTTGGTAGAAATTAATCTTCTTGGTTGAAAATTCATCTTTTTGGTCAAAAATTCAGCTATTCCATTTACAGATTCATGGTTTTAATTGAAAATTCACCAGTTTTGTTGAGAAGTAATTTTTTTAACGAAAATTTAACTATTCCATTTTTGGTTGAAAATGTATCTTTTTTAGTTGAAAATTCGTGCATTTTCTTGGAAAATTCATATTTCCTAGTTGAAAATTCATGTCTTTTTTGAAAAATCATCTTTTTGTTAAAAATTAATTTTTTGAACTGAAAGTTTAAATATTTTATTTTTGGTTTAAAAATTGATATTTCCTATCTTTGAAAGTTGGTATTCGTCGTTTAGTTACCGTTACCGTTACTTTTCACTATGTTTTGTAAATGTACAAGAATTATTAATTATTTAAACAATTTCGATTGAAAAATTTAGAGTCTGGCTATTTTTCAACGAATATGCTCCATTTTTTACAGAATTATTTATTCTGCATCGTGAGAGGGTATCCATGCGAAGCCATGTATAAATCAAAATTATTGAAGTAAAAATCAATTTTATGGTATTTTATTGAAATTCATTTCCAAATAAAATAAATGAATGTAAACAAATTGGTCGCGCGCGGCGCCCGCGTATGAGGCTCTAGTTTTGTTGAAAATTCATCTCTTTGGTTCAACGTTAATTTTCTTAACTGAAAATTTACCAATTCAATTTTTGTTTGGCAATTTATCTTTTTAGTTGAAAATTTATGTATTTTGTTGAAAATTCATCAGTTTTGTTGAAAATTAACTTTTTCAACTGAAAATTAAACTATTCCATGTTTGGTTAAAAATTTATATTTCTTAGTTGAAAATTCGTCTCTTTGGTTGAACATTAATTTTTTTAACTAAAAATTTAGTCAATTTTTGATTGACAATTTATCTTTATCAGTTGATAATTCATGTATTTTGTTTAAAATTCGTCATTTTTGGTAAAAATTAATGTGCTTGGTTGAAAATTCCACAATCCCAGTTCAAAATTCATGATTTTAGTTGAAAATGCATCAGTTTGGTTGAAAACTACTTTTTTTAACAGAAAAATTAACTATTGGCAACTGGACCTGGAAATGACCGGGAACAACCCAAAAAGACGCATTTTTAACAACATTTTTGTTGTTGAAAATGTAACTATTACAGTTGACAATTCATCAGTTTTGTTGAAAATTAATTTTTTAAACTGAAAATTTAACTATTCATGTATTTTGTTGAAAAATCGTCTTTTTTAGTAGAAAATAATTTTTTTGGTTACAAAATTCATCTTTTTGGTTGAAAATTCAACTATTCTAGTTAAATAATTATCACTTTAGTTGAAACTTGATCTTTTTTGTTTAAAATTCAACTATTCCAGTTAAAGATTCATCATTTTAGTTCAAAATTCATCTCTTTGGTTAAACGTTAATTTTTTAAGTGAAAATTTATCTATTCAATTTTTGGTTGGCAATTTATCTTTTTTAGTTGAAAATTCATGTATTTTGTTGAATACTCGTCATTTTTAGTCAAAATTAATCTTTTTGGTTCAAAGTTCAACTATTCCAGTTAAGATTCATCATTTTAATTGAAAATTCATCAGTTTTGTTGAAAGTTAATATTTTTAACTGAAAATTTAACTATTCCATTTTTTGTTGAAAATCTATCTTTTTTAGTTAAAAATTCATTTTTTTGGCTAAACGTTAATTTTTTGAACTGATGACTTAACTATTCAATTTTTGTTTGGCAATATATCTTTTTTAGTTGAAAATTCATCTATTTTGTTGAATATTCGTTTTTTTTGGTAGAAATTAATCTTCTTGGTTGAAGATTCCACCTTTTAGTTGAAAATTCAACCATTCCAGTTACAGATTCATCATTTTAGATGAATGTTTATCAGTTTTGTTAAAAATGAATTTTTTGAACTGAAAATTTAAATATTTTATTTTTGGTTGAAAAATTTATCTTTTTAGTTGAAAATTTATGTATTTTGTTGCAAATTCGTCTTTTTTTGGTAGAAATTCATCCTGGTTGAAAATTCATCATTTTTGTTGGAAATTAACTTTTTCAACTGAAAATTAAACTATTCCATGTTTGGTTGAGAATTGATATTTTTTAGTTGAAAATTCATCTTTTAGGTTGAACATTAATTTTTTTAACTGAAAATTGAGTCAATTTTGATTGAAAATTGATCTTTTTTAGTTGAAAGTTCATTTATTTTGTTGAAAATTAATTTCTGTGGTTCAAAATTTAACTAATTTGTTGAAACTTCGTTTTTTTGGAAAAATGTAATTGTTTAACTGGAAATATAACTATTCCAATTTTGATTGAAAATTGATCTTTTTTAGTTGAAAATTCATCTCTTTGGTTGCACGTTGATTTTTTGAACTGAAAATTAAACTATTCAATTTTTGGTTGGCAACTTATCTTTTTTAGTTAAAAATTCATGTATTTTGTTGAAAAATTCGTCATTTTTATTTAAAATTAATCTTTTTGGTTCAAAATTCAACTATTCCAGTTAAGATTCATCATTTTAAATAAAAAGTCGTTTTGTTGAGTATTAATATTTTTAACTGAAAATTGAACCATTCCATTTTTTGTTGAAAATTTATCTTTTTTAGTTAAAAATTCATTTTTTTTTTGGTTGAACGCTAATTTTTTGAACTGAAGATTTAACTATTCAATTTTTGTTTGGCAATTTATCTTTTTTAGTTGAAAATTGTTTGGCAGAAATTAAAATTAATCTTTTTGGTTGAAAATTCAACTATTCTAGTTACAGATCCATTTTTTACTTGAAAATTCATCAGTTTGGTTTAAAATTAATTTTTTCAACTGAAAATATAACTATTTCATTTTTGGTGAAAAATTGATCTTTTTTAGTTGAAAATTCAGGCATTTGGTTGAAAAGTCGTCTTTTTTGTAGAAAATTAGTCTTTTTGATTGAAAATTCAACTATTTAGTTAAAAATTCATCTATCTTGTTGAAAATGCAATATTTTTTCTTGAAAAGTTAGGAATTTGATGCGGTTTAAATTGAATTTAATACAATATCCACATTTTTTACCTAAATGTGCACTGAATTTTAAGTATGAGAAGATAAATTAAAAATTGCTTTGAATTATTGTTCAGATTCATGAACTTTAAGGACAAATTCAAGAAATTATCAATTATGTTTTTAGTATCATTCAATTATTTAATTATTCGATATTGCTAATATATTTATCAATATCTTGTAATATAATTTGTCGAAGGTTTCTTAATTGAAGCATATTAATTGAATCCGTAGAAACTGAAAAAAACATCATTTATAATAAAAGTAGAAAATTCGTCTTTTTTGATAGAAAACTATTCTTCTTGGTTAACAAATTTAACTATTTGGTTGAAAATAAAACAATCTTGTTAAAATTTATTCTGTTTGGTTGAAATGTAAACTATTTTTTTTTAGGGTTGAAAATTCCTTTAAAAAATCAAATATTTGTTTGGAAATTCGTGTACTTTGTTATAAATTCATCTATTTTTATAGAAAATTCATCTTATTGGTCGAAAATTAGTTGTTTTTTTTAAATTCTATTGCATTTTATTGAAAATTTGAATTTTGTGAGAGAATATTTAATCTTCTTGGTGAATAATTCATCTTTTTGGTGGAAAATTCGTGTACTTTGTTATAGATTCATCTATTTGGATAGAAAATTCATCTTATTGGGTGAAAGTTTATCTTTTTGGTTCAAAATTAGTTTTTCCCTATTTAGAATTAATTTTTGTAACTAAAAATGTAACTGTTCCACTTTTTGTCGAAAATTTATCTTTTTTTATAGAAATTTATCGTTTTTGCTTGAAAATTATACTATTTTGTTGAAAATTATTTTAATTTTATTGAAAGTTTATTTTTTTACTGAAAATTTAACTATTCTATTTTTATTTGAAACTTTATCTGTTTTAGGTAAAAATTCAACACTTTGTTGAAAATCAGTCTTTTTTTGGTAGAAGAGTTCTCTCATTAGTTGAAACTTCATCTTTTTTGTTGAAAATTTAACTATTTTGTTGAAAATTCGTTTCTTTTTTGGTTGAAAATTTATTTTACTAGCTGAAAATTTAACTATTTTTATTTTTGGTAGAAAATTTATCTTTTTAGTTGAAAATTCATGAATTTGATTAACAAATAACTTTTTTTAGTTGAAGATTCATCATTTTAGTTAAAAATTCACTTTAACTATTCCATTTTTTGTGGAAAATTTACCTTTTTTGATAGAAATGTAATTTTTTCGTTAAAAAATTATCTGTTTTGTAGAAATTTAACTATTTTATTTTTTGTTAGGAATTCATTTCTTTAGTTGAAAAAAAAACTATTTAGTTGAAAATTCGTTTTTTTGTTTATAGAAAATTCATGTTTTGGGTCGAAAATTCAACTATTTGGTCAAAAATTCATATTTTTGTTTGAAAATTCATCATTGTGATTAAAAATTAATTTCTGTGTTTGAAAATTCGTTTCTTCTTAGTTGAAAATTTACATTTTTAGATGAAAATTAATTAATCTTTGTTTATTAAAAATTCATATGTTTTGCAGAAGATTCATCCTTTTGAATTGAAACTCTCACAATTTGGTTGAAAATAAACTTTTTTATTGAAAATTAATATTTTTTGTTAAAAATTCAACTATTTCGGTAGAAAAATAAATTATTTATTTTAAAATTCAAGTATTTTGTTCGAAATTAATTTTTTATGTTCAAAAATAGTTTTTTTCTAAAACTTTAACTATTCCTTTTTTTGGTTCAAAATTTATTTTTTATGAGTTGACAATTCAAATATTTTGTAAAAAATCCATGTATTTTGCTGAAAATTCGTCTGCTTGGGTATAAAAAATTATTCTTATTTGTTGCAAATTCATCATTTTGGTTGAAAATTTAACTATTTTGTGAAAAATTCGACTATTTTGTGAAAAAGTAATCTTTTTCTGTCAAATATTCAACTATTTACTTGAAAGTTGAACTATTTTGTTAAAAATTCATTCTTTTTGGTTAAAGATTCATTTCTGGTTGAAAATTTAACTATTTGGTTGAAAATTCATTTCATTTTTTGTTGAAAATTAATTTGTTTTTAAATTCAACTTTTTATCCTAAAAATTAAGCATTTTTAGTTGAAAATTAAATCGCTTGGTTAAAAATTCATGTATTTTTATGAAAATTCTTCTTTTTTTTGTAGAAAATTAATCTTCGTGGCTGAAAAATCATCTATCGGTTAAGCGTTGAACTCTTTACTCAAAGATTCATTTTTTTAAAGGATTAATCATTTTAATTGAAAATTTTCTTCAATGAAAATGTGACTATTTAATTTTTGGTCGTAAAATGGATATTCCAAATTGAAAATTGACTTATTCTAGTTGAAAATTTATACTTTTTGGTAAAAAATATAATTTGTTAAAAATTATTCGGTTTTTGTTGAGGATTCAACTATTTTGTTGAATATTCGTATTTTGGGTTAAATTAAACTGTTTTTTATTTGAAATTAAGTTTTTTTATTGAAATATGGACTATTACATGTTATTTTATTTATTTGGTGGTAAACTAACTAATTTTTGAAAATTCATATTTTTCCTTGGAAGTCAAGCTACATTGATAGAAAATTAAACTATTCGGATAAAAATTGATCTATTTATTTTGAAATTTAACTATTCTGTTAGAAGTTCATTTTTTGTTTTTGATTGAAAATCTTTACTGAATAAGTGGAAAATTCCACTATTTGGTCGAAAATTCATATTTTCGAAAATTAATTAATTTTGCTGAAAACTCGTTTTTTTGTTTAAAATTTACTTTTGTAATTGCAAATTGAACTATTACAGGCCTCACAGACCGGTCCCTATATCCTCTATTGTACCCTATCTTAAGTTAAGGTCCCTAAAGTACCCTATTTTAAAGATTTGGTCCCTGTGTTACCCTATTTGTAGCCCATAATGGAACTTTAAAAAAATTTGTAATAAGATAAAAGCTTGCAAGAGTCAGGCATTTTGAAAAAAATAGCAAAAATCAGAGAATTTTTGTAAGAAGTAACCGTAAAAAATAATTAGGGCTGCCACACAGTCAATATTAGTCACTTTTTTTCTCAAATCACTTTTTAATCACTTCTTTAAATGAAAATATCACTTTTTCTGAATTGTCTTGAATTCTTTTGAAATATTTCAGGGTATTTTTAAAGAATCCGAGAAATTTGTAATAGATTTCAATAATTTTAAGGGATTTTTAAGATTCTGGGGTATTTTTAAAAGATACCAAGGTATTATTAATTAATTTCAATAATTTGAAGGGATGTCAAAGCGTTTGAAATATTTTAGGATAATGCATTTTCTAGAATTTTGGAAGATGAAACGATTTTACAGAACCTATAAGATTTTAAGATATTTTTAAATATTTCACAGGATTTATAACATGTCCGAGGATTTCAATGATTTTAAGGGAGTTTCAAGCTCTCAATGTATTTTAATAAATTTTCCAAGATTTCAGGAAATATCGTCATAGAATTTCACGGGATTTTATGATATTTTAGTTGATTTCAAAGAATTTATTCATGAGAAGTGAGGTATTTTGTAGGGTTTCAAAGATTTGAACAGATTTGAAATTAGTTTTTGGACTTCACCCTGAGTTCTTATTAATTTATCCTGAATTCTTTCAAATTCTCTGGAATTCATTTGAATTTTTTTAATTCACTTGAATTCTTCTAAATTTACTCTATTTTACTTAATTTAATGGATTTTTTTTTCATTTTTAAAAGTTTTGCTTTAATTGGTCCTGAGGATCAATTGATAAAATGATCAAATTATGTGAAATATTTTAAGGGATTTCAAAAGATTTTTAGGGATTCGAAATATTTTAGGTTATTTTAAAAGATTACAAAGAAATTTTTTTAATGATTTCTGTAATATAATGGGATTTCAAAGGATTTAAAATATTTTACGGTATTTTAAAAGTTTCCAGGTATTTTTAAGAGCTTTAAAAAGTTTTAAGGGATTTCAAAAGATATCAAAGGATTTGAAATATTTTATGAAATTTTAAAAGATTCCCAGAAATTTTTTATTTATATCAATAGGTTTCAATACTTTTCAAGAGATTTAAACAATTTTAAGGCATTCATTTATCCTGAATTCTTTTAAATTCTTTTGAATTCTTCTAAATTCACTCAATTTTACTCAATTCAATGGATTTTTAAAAGTTTTTGTTTAATTCATCTTGAAGTTTTTTTAACTCACCTTAAATTCGTAGGAATTTGATCAAATTCCTTTGAATGCCCTTTTAATTTTTCTAAACTCATTTCAAACTTACTGAATTAAATTAATTTTTTCATATTGTTGAATTGTTTTGAATTCACTTGATTGTTTTTTAATTCATCATCAATGGATTTTTTCGATTAAATTTTTTTTTCCAATTCATTTGAATTCTTTTGAATTGTTTCGTAGTCCTTAGTCACTTTTTTTGTTAGAAATTAGTAGGGTTTCAAAGATTTGAAGAGATTTTATAATTATTTTTTGGTTTCTTGAATTTTTTTATTCACTTGAATTCTTCTAAATTTAGTAAATTCTACTCAATTCTACTCAATAATTATCACAAACATATATAACAATCTTTCAATTCTTAGGCATTTCATCAAATTCTTTTGAATTCCCTTGAATTTTTCTAAGCTCATTTAAAAGTTACTGAATTCAATGAAGTTTTTTCATATTTTTAAATTGTTTTCAATTCATTTGATTTCTTTTTTAATTTGCCTTGAATTTTTATGAATTTCGTCGAATTCTTTTCGTTTACCTTAAATTCCTCTAAATTTATTCCAATTTCACGAGAATCAATTAGGTATTTTGACTTCAACCACCAGCTAACTTCACTTCATTGAGTGTTGAAGGAAAACAATGGACCAAATGCATGGGACAAAACTTTATTTTTGTAATATTTTCGTAATGAATAATAATTATTATCATTTTATTATTTGACTAAATAGTTCTTAATAAATAAAAACTATTTTTCGAATACACTTATATAGAAAAAATTAGTTTTTACAAAGATATTAGCAAAATAGGGCACAAATGGACCGAATCCCATGCATTTGCTGAAAATACCTAATAGAATTTTTATTATTTTAAACATTGTTTCGAATTCATTTCAATTGTTTGAATTTAAATTGAATTGTTTTGAAATCTTATGAATTTATCCTGAATTTGTTACCCTTTGAGCGCGAAAAAAGTACCCTATGAGCGTGACAAAAAGTACCCTTAAGTCCCTATATTTTATCCCATAGGTACTGTGAGGCCTGCTATTATATTCTTGGTTTGTAAATTTATCTTTTTTAGTTGAACATTTATATATTTTATTAAAACTATATCTTTTTTGGTAGAAAATTCATCTTTTGGGTGTAAAATTGCATTATTTTGTTGAGAATTGATTTTTCTGGTTGAAAATTGGTTGTTTTAACTGAAAATTGAATTCTTCTATTTTTTTAATAGTATATTACGACCCAAGGCCAGAAAGTTGGATTTTCGGGCGTGTGTGATATGAAGGCCGAGGCGAAGCCGAGGCCTCATATCACGCACACCAGGGCATCCAATATTTCTGGCCGTGTGTCGTATACTATTTTTCTTCATCCCCAGCCGAAAGTACGTTTAATAATTAATGTTAATTAATAAAATGCGTTGTCGGCTGCTTTTTCTTTCGTGGCCTGCATCAGCACGCGCGCCACCTCGCGTAGCGCCGCTGCTGCTCTCGGGTCAGCTGAGCGGATGCATGGGATTCGGTCGCCCGCCCGACTTTTGCAAAGCCGAGGCGTAGCCGAGGTTTTGCTGGTCGGGGCGGGTATTAAAAACACATCTTTTTTCTTAATACTTCTTCCTCGTCCGCCAGATGAGGAAGAAGCATTTTTGAGGTCTTGTGCCGTCTTTTTATACACAAAAATCGCAACGACACTAATCGTTCGGTTTTGAGGTTGAACACACCGACGGTCTCTTTTTTCCCTTCACCTGTCAAGATAAATATTTTTCAGAGGCTAAGTACACAATAACACAATACTGAGCGTTGCTACGTCAGGTTGCTACGTCAGCGAGCCACAAAAATCTTGCAGCCAATCAAAGATCGTGTTAACTCTAGCAGGCCGCAAAAGCCACTGTTCCCGGACAGAAATGCGTCCCGAAAGACGTACTTTCGGCTAGGGGATGAAGAAAAATCATTTTTTTTGGATGGAAAAAACAAACTATTTTGTTGCAAATTCGTTTTTTTTGTTGTTGAACATTTATTTTCCTAACATTTTAACTATTTTAATTTTGATTGAAAATTGATCTTTTTTAGATGAAAATTCGTGTACTTCTTGAAAATTTGTCTTTTTGGTAGAAAATTAATTTTTTGGGTTGAAAATTCAACTAACTAGTTGGTTGAAAATTCATATTTTGGATTGAAGATTCATCATTTTATTTAAAAATTCATTTCTTTGGTTGAATAAGGCACTGTTTAATGCGAATAATATATTTTCTATTATTTGACTTCTTTTATCATTTAAATTTAGCGCCCTTTCCAATTTGAAGCTATACATTTTCCCGCGAAATTTAAATAATGTAATTATTATTAATAAAGATAGAAAATACGATTTTTTTAAATCCTAATTCAAAATGCTCATTAAATGCTCAAAGCACATTAAGGACGAGCATATTCGCATGCTCGTGAGAATTTCTCTAAGCATTTAAACTCTTTAGAACACTACCCTGGTCTAACTTGTTTGTTTATTTTATTGTTTAAATAAAATATGGACCCTATTTTGATGTTACAGAGGAAATCGAGAGAAGAGAAAAGGCCTTGGTGGAGGAACTCGAAATAATAGAGGGTCAAATTGGTTTAGGAAAACAACAAAATTTCGATAATCCTCCTTTTTCTGTCACCGAGGAGGAACCACAATCCATGAAGGAAGGAGAGGAAGAAAACCGGGATCCTAATCCGGATAAAAAGAATGGGGAAATCGACATGGAGCTTAATCTCTCGCCAATAGCGAAACTTGTGGATCAAGACCATACAATAGGAAATGAAGATTCGCGAAAAGCGGAAGAAATGGAAACAGACCATGTTGAGGAAGAAGAAACTAACGGCTAGCAACTACTGTAAAATTGTTATATTGTACATACATCCATTGTGTATACTTACTATTCAAAATTCGAGTATAAATTCTTAAACTTTTTTATAATCAAAGTTATTAAACGATTGTAATATTTACAGTGTAATATGTAGTATGTATTATTATTTTTTTATTATTAATATTAATATTATTATTATTATGATTATGATTAATAACAATATTGATGCGATTTTAAGTAATTTTTCTCTCCATTTAACTCATTTGTTAAAAATGATATTAATTTCTTTTGACTTAACTGTTTGACTTCTCAAAGATCAGGACTTTGAAAATGTGGATAGCTGTTAAGAAATAGTAATAAATAAACAAATGAATATGATGGTTTTTTCTGAATATATACCAGGATTTTCCAGTAGACACAGTGTGATTATGTTTTTGTAATCGACGTAAAAACTGAGAGGAACTTTTCAAAATTTTCAAAGAGAAAATTAGTGTTTTATTTTTTTATTTACCGAAGTCGGCCGATTGAAAGAATCAGTTTTGAAGCACGTTTGTCTGGATTTTTGTATTGTAAAGCATAGTATTTTATATTTTTTTCCCATGGGCATATTGCTGTCTCGAAGTTGATGTGCAGGCTTCTTACAATTGTTCGAGATTCACATGTAAATTAATTCCAAATTGTCTGTCTATCGGTTGGAAATTGATATGAGTTTATACAGGCTTGTCTATTGGAAGAGGGGCATGTAGATAATTTCTTATGCTTTTTACTGTTCTCTAAATTATGCTTAGTTGATGTCTGTTATACAGCGAAACTTCCATGTGAATAAAACTATTGATTAAACGTGAAATCTGCCTTAATGTTCTAATGGGCTAGTTGCATATTTTTAAATATTATTTTCTTTCCTTCTGAAATTAAAAGAGCACTAACAACTTAATGTAATTATTTGAGGAAGTTTTTAGGGTTTCGTAGCCACGGGCAGAAACCCTTATAGTTTTGTTTGGGTCTGCGTCCATCCGTCCGTTCGTCGTACTTTTTCCAAGGAGAGGAAATGAGGGGTTGTGAAGTAGGGGGAAATGATGGTAGGGAAAGTAAAGGGAAATGAGGGGTGGAGAAGTAAAGGGAATAAGCGGTTGGGAAGTAGAGAAAATGAGGGCTGGGGGAGTAGGGGAAATAAGGGAGGGTGAGTAGGGAAAATTATGGTAGGGTAAGAAAAGGGAAATTAAAGGAGGGGAAGTAAAGGAAATAAGGGGTGTGGAAGTAGAAGAATTGGAGGGGGGAATGAGGGAGGGTGAGTAGGAATAATAACGGTAGGGTATGTAAAGGGTAACGGGGGGGGGGAAGTAGAGGAAATAAGGGATTGGTAAGTAGAGGAAAGGAGGGCTGAAGGAGTAGGGGAAATAAGGGAGGGTGAGTAGGGAAAATGATGGTAGGGGAAGTGAAGGGAAAATTAGGGGAGGAGAAGTACAGCAAATAAGGGGTTGGGAAGTAGAGAAAATGAGGGTTGGGGGAGTAGGGAAAATAATGGTAGGGTAAAAAAAGGGAAATTAAAGGAGGGGAAGAAAATAAGGGATGTGGAAGTAGAAGAAATGGGGGGGAGGGGAAATGAGAGAGGGTGAGTAGGAATAATAACGGTAGTGTATGTAAAGGGAAACAAGGGGTGAGGAAATGAGATCTGGAGGAGTAGGGGAAATAGGGGGGGGGTGATTAGGGAAAATAATGGTAGGGGAAGTAAAGGGAAACGAGGGGTGAGGAAGTAGAGCAAATAAGGGATTGGGAAGTAGAGGAAATGAGGGAGGTTGAGTAGGGAAAATAATTGTAGGGGAAGTAGGGTAAGTAAAGGAAAATGAAAGGACGGAAAGTAAAGGTCAGTGTGTGGTGGGAAAATGAAGGCAAATAAAGGGTTAGGAAGTAGGGGAAATGAGGAAGGGTGAGTGAGGAAAATTATAGTAGGGTAAGTAACAAAAAAATGAAAGGAAGGGAAGTAAAGGAAATAAAGTCTGGGGGAGTAGAGAGGAAGAGGGAGGTTGAGTAGGAAAAATGATAGTATGGTAAGGGGAGAGGAAGTAAAGGAAATAAAGGGTGGGGAAGTGGAGAAAATGAGGGCTGGGGAAGTAGGGGAAATGAGGGAGGGTGAGTAAAGAAAATAATAGTAAGGTAAGTAGAGGGAAATGAGGGGTGGGAAAGTAGAGGAAATGAAGCCAGGGAAAGTAGGGTAAGAAAAGGGAAATGAGGGGTGGCGAAGTAGAGTAAATGAGGCCTGGGGGAGTAGGGGAAATAAGGGATGTTGAATAGGGGAAATGATGGTATGGGAAGAAAAGAGAAATGAGAGGTGGGGAAGTAAAGAAAATAAAAGGTTGAGAAGTAGAGGAAACGAGGGCTGGGGGAGTAGGGAAAATGAGAGAGTGTGTAGGGAAAATGATAGTGTAAGTAAAGGGAAATCTGGGGTGAGGGGTGGGGAAGTAAAGGAAGTAAGGGGTTGAGGGAGTAGGGAATATTACGGTAGGGGAAGAAGGGTCAGTAAGGAGAAATACGGGGTCGGGAAGTAAAGGAAATAAGGGGTCAGGAAGTAGGGAAAATGAGGGTGGGCGAGTAGGGAAAATAATGGTAGGGTAAGTAAAGGAAATAAAAGGTTGGGAAGTAGAGGAAATGAGGACTGGGGGAGTAGGGGAAATGAGGGTGGGTGTGTAGGAAATGTGATGGTAGGGGAAGTAAGGTAAGTAAAGGGAAATGTGGGTTGATTAAGTAAAGGAAATGAAAGGTTGGGAAGTAGAGAAAATAAGAGCTTGGGAGTAGGGGAAATGAGGGTAGAGGAAGTAGGCAATATTCGAAAGCAGAGGAAATGAAGTCTGGGGGAGTAGGGGAAGTAGGGTTAGTAAAGGGAAATGAGGTGTAGGGAAGTAGAGGAAATAAGGGGTGGAGAAGTAGTGGAAATTATGGAGGGTAAGTAGGGAAAATTATGGTAGGG
>CAKNYM010050079.1:0-16986 GCA_932195095.1 Andricus curvator
ATTATTACCTTTTTCCTTGAATAATTCGAATAATAAGGTAATTTGAATTAACTCGAAAACCCTCATCATCCCTCATTATCTGTAATCCTCATAATTAAAAAAAAAATTTTCCTTCTCATTCCAATTTTTTCGTTATTTATATTTCAGTTGAAAAATGTTTCTAAGGAAGAGGCATACATCTCACGAAAAAAAAACTTATGAAAATATAAGATAAAAAGCCTAAATTTAAAAAAGGTTCAACCTCCCCCCCCCCTCGCCCTCTATTCATGCTCGCTCAAAAATATAGTTGAATTTTCAAACAACAAACATACATTTTTTACAAAAAAGGGTGAATTTTTCAAACCAGAAAAAAAGAATTTTTAATCCAAAAAGACGAATTTTCAACAAAATAGTTGAATATTAGAAAAAAAAAATTATTTTTAACACAATAGTTGAATTTTGAACAAAAAATTACATTTTCAATAAATTTGTTGAATTTGTAACGACATAGCTTAATTCTTGACCTACAAAGATTAATTTTTAACCAAATTAAAAAACAAAATTCAATTTTTTTAAAACTCGATTTCGAAAAAAATGCCTATCTTGATTTCCTTTATACTCATTTATTTTATACTTCAAAATTTCCGTAAATTACATTTTTGTACTATTTAATTCAACTAAATAATTTTGAACTAAATGCCACTAGAATTAATTTAAAACACTGGAAAATTAAGTGAATAATTTTTAAAATTCAAATCCTAAAAAATTAGAAGAATTTAGTTTTTGGCATTGAAAATTGAATTTTTTTATTTCAAAATCTTCTAAAATATTGAACATTTCAAACTCAACTAAACAAATTTCAAATTAATAGGTTTATTTCCAAACATTAAAATAATATATAACAATCTTTTTTTTAAATTTAATAAGTTTTCATATTGCTATTTAAATTGAAATAGTTCAATTTTGAAAAAGTATAATTAACAATTTTAAAATTGGTAGGTTTTCATCGTTTTAAATTTACTTGAAATATTTAAAATTTTAAAGGGTTTGAGTATAAGAAAGTAGAAATTTTTTCAATTCTAATGTTTCCCATTTAGAATTAATTTTTATTTTGAACGTTTTTGTAGGATAATTCAATTTTTAAGTTTATAATTTGAAAAAATTCCGTCTTGAACAGTGAAAATGACCTTGAATTTATTTCACCAATTTAAAATTCTAGAAGTTCAGAAGCTTTGACTTTTGTAACATTCTATTTAGTTTTTAGTTTAAAATTATCAAATTTTAATTGATTCGAAATAAAAATTATTTGTATTCAAAAGCTTTTGATTTTAAGTTATTCGATTTTGCACGCTTTTGATTAGAAGTAACACAATTTCGATTTCTTTGATTTTTAAATGATCCAGTTTTCCAAATTCAAGTCCGAATTCATTTAATTGCGAAAATTTAGAAATTGTCTTATTTTTTAAACTTTTATTTGAATTGGTTCAATTTCAAGATTGTACAATTGAAAATAAAATTGTTCAATTTTGAACGTTTTTATTTAGAAATGATACAATTTCAATAAAGTTTTTAATTGTAAATTTTAAAACTTGCGTGATTGAAAGAAAATCAAATTAAATTTTGCAGATTCACAGTTTAGAGTTTTAATATATATATATATAACTTTCAACGTTTTTTTTCTCGAATAATTCAACTTTGAAGATTTACAATTGAAAATTCTTCAATTTATTTTTGATTTTGAAAAATGAAAGTTAAGAAAAAGTTCAAAAAGATGTTTGAAAAGATTCGACAAAAATTTAAATCTTGAGAAGATTTCAAAAATTAAAAAAAAGCAGATTGTTGAAGGTTTCCAAAAAAAATATTTAGAAGCTTTTGAAGAATTGTGAGAGGTTTCATTTAAATAAACAAATTTTATTCAGATTTCTGCGAAAATTTTTGGTTGCTATTCGAAATACGGAAAAAATAATAATTTCTAAAATTGTTTAATTTTAATGATATATGTATTTTTTCATAAAATCGAATTTTATCTTTTTTCTCGGAAATAAAAAATGATTTAAAAAATCAAATAAAAGTTTGCACATCGACCAAAGTTCTACAAAAAATATCTCTTGCTTTTTTGTGATATATTGCATCGTTTACGTAAAACATTGGATAATTATATTTACAGGTAAAAAATGTCTTTCAATCTCAAAAATGGTTTGTTCCGTATAAAACTGAAAGGATGTCTTCCTTATATAGGCACATTTTTTTAATTTTGTAAAAAATAAAAATGTTTAATGAATATTGCAGAAATAAAGTTCTATTTAAGAAAAAAAAATTATTTCAGGAAAGACGGTCTTGCTTTAAATCAAACAATAGGCTAAGGGTCTCGTTTTGAGAGAAAGCTATTATTTCTTTTGTATCAGCAAAATATTATTTTTATATGTAATTGTGACTTATAAGAAACGTAGAAAACTGCGAGTTTCTCTAAATTCTTCAACTTTTCCTCGACTTCTCAAGGTAGATTACCACAAATAATTGTTTAATTAATTACTTATTGTTAAAAAAATTATTTCCTTGAATTTATTAACAGAAGTGATGATCAACAAATATTGACTATTATTAACTTTTTTATAATAAATCTACAAAGTTGAGTTTTTTCAACTTTTCTGTGGCTTTTTAGTTATGCAGAGATGATGATCAACAAATAATAACAACCATAATTGATTGAACAATTTCTTATACTATGGCTTTCATGAGAGAATATGTCGATTCCCAGAGCATAATATTTGTAATTTTATTTAGATGCAACTGTTACATTATTAAAATAAAATCAATACATTTTCTTTCACAGGGAACATGTTTGAATCCTTCATTAATAAGCTTGAAAATATACAAAAAGTATTCTGTTTTCAATATTTTTAATAAACGAAAAATTAATTTCATAACCTATATAATGCGCTGTAATATTTTTTTAATGTACATTTACATTTCAAGATGATAAATTTAAACTATCCCTGAACATTATCGGACTAAAAGTAAGGTTTTCAGTCTAAAAGATGAAATTTCATTATTTTTCAATATTTGATAATGAAAAAAAATAATTATTACATAAAAAATTAATTTTTTTCATGCACATATTCATGCCAAGACCTTTAATTTGAACCATCCTCGGAAGAAATCGGACTAACAGAAAAGCTGCCAGCATAGTCGTTTAAAAAACGAAATTTTCCTATTTTGCAACCTTTGACAATAAAAAGCATCAGTATAACATAGTAAATTAGAGTTTTTATTTCACATCTACATATCAAGCCCTTCAATTTGAGCTATCTTCGAAGAAAATCGGACAATTTTGAGGCTATGATAAACCCTGTACAAAAAAGGGTACTGGCTGATTAAGGTAAGTACTGGCTGAACGAAGAAAATTGTTCTCTTCTGCAGATTCATTTTTTGATTGGAATAATAATATCCTAACATAATGTGTAGCCATTTAGGAAAATGATTATCATTGTTTTTAATAATGCTTATAAACGAATTCACAGTTGTAACTTATTTTACTCATAAAGTTCTTTTTCTATGCGGAAACACTTATTTTTACAATAAATTCAAAGGAGGTTTTTAGGGTTTCAATGATGTGCAAAACTGCGAATCTTGTCGACGTTTCGTGAACATTGCAGTTGACTTCTTCAGACTCTACGATGCCTGTGATTGGCCAGAGCGCCCGATGGTTGGGACTGTTCGAACTTGATTAGCCAATCAAGTCTTTTTTTTAAAAAACCTGGGAGGACGAAAAGCCAAATTGGATTGGTATTATGTCCATTGTACCTACTGATGTTATTAGGGTGTTTCAAGATTTCGATTGCTTCTCTATGTTTTCTTGAAAAAGATGGTATATTTTTTCAATGACGGTTTTTTTGTCAAATAAAATGCTATTTCCTGTTTCTATATGATTCTAAGCTAGTGCTGATTGCGTTAAATGTTTTAGCGTCACTTTACTCTCATGTTCCTTCACACGTTGGCTCACCGCTCTCTCAGTTTCTCCAATATAGACTTTGCCACAAGAACAAGGAATTTTATATACTCTCGGATCACTGAGAGGTGCCTTTTCATCTTCAGGGTTGTTGAGAAGTTGTCCTATTTTTTCAGGTCAGAAATATATAACAGATTCACATTCAACCCCAAGAGATCCTAGTGAGTTTCGACATAGTATCTCTCTTTACGAAATTACCAATCTCTCATACAATCCATATTAGCAAATCCTTTGCAAACTTTTTTTTTTGATAGGACACTGTCTCAATAATACTTACTTCTCTTTCAATAACCAATTCCATGAACAAACCTCAGGAGCAGCAATGAGATCTCCAATCTCACCTGTAATAGCCAACATCTTTATGGGAAATCTAGAAACTAAAATCTTCAATCAATCCATGCTTAAACCATAATTTTGGTGCTGTTACGTTGACGATACTTTTGTCATCTGGAGACATGGACTTGATGAACTCACAAGTTTTCCGATTTCATCAATCAATCACACCCTAACATCCAGCTCACCATGGAAAATGAACAAAACGAAA
Organism: Andricus curvator; assembly: GCA_932195095.1. Taxonomy (NCBI): domain Eukaryota; kingdom Metazoa; phylum Arthropoda; class Insecta; order Hymenoptera; family Cynipidae; genus Andricus; species Andricus curvator. Next base: position 4,533 of record CAKNYM010050079.1, read on the forward strand.
AATTGCCTTTCTTGGACGTACTAGTTTATAAAAGATCTGATAATACATTAGGATATAAAGTTCACAGAAAACCCACCCATACAAACAGATGCCTATATGCTTCCTCCCACCACAACCATCTCGAAAGCAATCGGTCATCAACTTCCTTATATACAGAGCTGTCTCCATAACAGATAAAGATAACTCACAAAATGAATTACAAAACGTTAAACAAATCCTAATACAAAACAATTACACAAACAAGCAGATTGATACAGCAATGAGCAAATACACTCAAAAGAACAAGTCAACACAACTTACTAGAGAAAGAGAGAGAAAAACTACCACCATCCTACACTACATCCAAGGTATCACAGAACACATAGTAAGAATTCTCAGCAAACACAACATCCAAACCATATTTGAACCAAAAGCGAAAATAGGACAACTTCTAAACACCCCTTAAGATAAAAAGGCACATCTCAGTGATCCAGGACTATACAAAATCCCTTGTTCTTGTGGCAAAGTCTATATTGGAGAAACCGGGAGATCGGTGAGCCAACATGTAAAGGAACATGAGAGTAAAGTCAAGCTAAAAGATTTCACGCATTTAGCAATAGCTGAGCATCATATCGGAACATGAAATAGCATTTTATTTGATAAACCGTCACCGCAAAAACATACAATATTTATCCCAAAAAACATAGAGAAGCAATCGAAATCCTAAAACACCCTCACAACATCAATAGGGACAATGGATATAATACCAATCCGATTTGGCTTTCCGTTCTCCCGGGTTTTTTTTTTAAGACGTGATTGGTTAATGAAGTTCGACCAGTCCCCACGGTGGGGCGCTCTGGCCAATCACAGGCATCATAGAGCATCATAATGAATCATCGAGAAAGCATTGAGTCTATTACTTACTCTTATCTTGGGAATTATATTTCGCCGAGAAAAGGAACTTTATAAATTAAAAATGGAAAGAAACGAAATAAATAAACTTGTCTGTGAACATTTTTTATGACAATTTTTGTCTATCAATTTCGGGTTTTGATAAATGTTTAGTGTTATATCATCTAGCGATAAAATGAGTATACAAATACATCAAACACCAGAAATAAAGCAGATGCCAGTTAAACCCATTAATTGCGTATGACAATTGAAGAAATTAATAAAATCAAACGATAAAATTAAAGAAAACCAATAAGATGAAACATAAAACATTGATGACTTTCCTCATTGTCTAGAAATAAAGAAAACCCACTCTTGAAGGACCTTGATAAGAGTGTAAGTAATGGATATTTTAAAAATGTTCCACTGCTTAAATGGCATTAGTCGCTATCTCATACATAATTCGAAATTATTTGATTGTCATAACTCTGCTTCTCCAGCACGGGTCGAAAAAACAATTTAACTTTTATGACATTATTATGCACAATCTATAGAGATACCAAAATAAGATATTGCACAATGGAAATATTGCCATTTGTTCGAAAAGACACATTTCATTTTTCGAAGAAAAAATTAGGCCGTATCGAAAAAATAAATTATTGGCCTTTGCTGTTCTTTTTCCTTTAAATTTTATCTGCAGATATAAGTTAGTGAAATTTCTCTAATGACAAGTGTGCTAGTGCTAGTGCTAAATTGTTGTTTAAAATTTAAAGTTGAGTGATTTGATGAAAGATTTGAAAGAGTTGTATAATATCGTTTTATTACATTTTATCAGCGTTTATCACGATCGAAATCGTTCCTCTAAATGTTTAGATTATTTTTATTCACGTTCAATTTATTGAAAAATATAGAATCTTTTGTTATCTTTGATAAACAAAACATCAGCATCACATAGCAAATCAAATTTTCTGTATGTACATCTGCATGCTAAGACCTTCAATTTCAGCCATCTTCGAAAGAAATCGGACTAATAGAAAAGCTCCCAGTATAGTCGACTAAAAAACGAAAATTCCCGATTTTATAATATTTGATAATGAAAAGCATCAGTATGAAAAAGTAAATTTGATTCTTTATTGCCCATCTACATTTCAAGGTCTACAATTTGAGCTGCTTTCGAAGAAAATCGGATAATTTTTAGGGTATGATAAGCCCTGTAAAAGAAAGGGCGCTCGCTATTAATATATGTGATGATAGTGATGTATTATATATGTGACATTCTGCAAGAAAAGGGCCCACGTTGTCGATCGTATTTAAGGAAAAATTTGAGTTTTTGAGCTCGAAGGCCAAAACTATTGATTCTAGGGTTTCAATGTAAAACCACACTTTGATCAATAAAAACACTATCTCATGGAACTATACTTATGTTTCAGCAGTTAATGGAAGTAGGTAACTTTCATGTTTTAACAGAAAATGTAGCATGTGTGTTCATGACACTCACCAATTTTAAGCGCGTTTCTCAAAAAACAGGTTTACAAAGTTCCAACTTCAAAAGTGCCCAGGTGACTTGTTTTTTTAACCTAGGCCCTTTCCTCGCTAAACGCCACATATAATGATGAAGATTATTGTATCTCGACCCTAAGAAAGTGTTGTAGCACAAATTTCTCAACGAACAAACTATTCAGAGGATCATTCTGCAATATGGGTACAGTAATGTTGGCATGGCCGCCATCTATGCGTATCCTAACTCTTTGATAGGTATCCTCAAATCCCGCTTTGGGAACCACGAGTGGATGCACATATCCATATAAAAATACTCCATAGATGTACTGGCGATTTCTATCTATTTCTACGACGTAAGTGCCCGCTGGTAAAGGAAAAACCAGATGAGGAAACTGTACACTTTCGTAATGATGAACATTGTGAAGTTGAATAGGAGCAGGATGAACTGCGTCTTCCTTTTGTAACGAAGCTAATTCTGCAAAAAGAAAGAATGAGTATTAATTTAAGATTGAAGTGAAATCTACTTTATCATGAACCATTACATGCACCGAAATCGGAAAAGAAAAAAAATCATAAATCGAAATTTGATTTCCAATCTACCTCCTTTTCGGCTCATTAGACAATTATCCATTCACTATTGATTTACATATGAAAAATTACTTTCTATGGCAAGAACAAAATATCAATCTATCCAATTAATAAATCATCATAAAGGATCTTAAGAGTGTCTCAATTTTTTGAACAACCCATCCCTTTAAATGCTCTTTAGATATTATTGTAGTTACCAATAGGATTAGGGAGTACCATTAAGATCAAACAAAAATTTCGAATCACGTTCCTCATTTTCTAGAAATAAAGGAAACCCACTTTTGAAGAATTGTGATGAGAGCATAATTAGCGAGTATTCTTGAAAATGTTTTACTGCTTATTATACTAGTCGCTATCTCATACCTTATTTCATATCTCTGCTTCTGCTGAACAAGTCAAAACAACATTGTAAATTTGATGATATCATTATATAAAATGTATGACGGGGCAAAAATAAGTTATTGCGTAGTGGAAAGATAACCATTCAATGGAAAAGTTAAGATTTCATTTTTCGAATAAAAAAATTAGGCCGTATCGAAAAAATAAGTTTTTGGCTCAACGCACATATACGTATATAAATCAGAGAAATTTCTCTCATAATGAGTATTGGAATAATTAAATTAGTATTTGGACTATTTTCCATCATTCTATAGAAAAATGTCCAAAAAAGGAAGTCTTTTTCACAATTTTTTAAATTCCTTTTACCCCGAAAAATCATTCAACATTTTTTGTTTTTATCGGGCTTTGAAGTATTTACTGAGTATACTCTCAGATTTGGTGTTCTGATTTCACGAAAGATTAAAGATGAAGAAAAAATATCTACAAACTTTAGTAAAGATTTATGGTGAAATACTTGAGACAATTTTATAATCTCGTTTTATCAAATTTTATTAACGTTTATCATCATCGCAATCGTTTTTCCAAATGTTGAGGTTATTTCAGTTCACGTTTAGCTTGTCGTAAAATGTAGAAAAAAGAATAACCATATCTACGAGTCATTATGGTATTATTCAAATATATGATTGAATTTAAAGTAATACACCATGTAATTAATAATAATAAATTAAAATAAATTTCAAAATAGCTTCATTGGCTTTCAGTCAACTGTAACTTTTATTTAAATATGAGATTTTATCTCACCAGGGATTAAAAGCAGAAGAATACATCGATAAGTTAATTTTTGGATTTTATATCGTAATAAGAGACGAAGTGTGTACATTGTCGGTACCGGTAAAATACTCAAGCGACATGGTATGAAAAAATTTTATTTTTGTCAACTAACAATTTATATAGTAGGTAGAGTATAAAATTGCTTTTCTTCTTTTTAGTTCAAGACGCGTGAAGGAGATTGAATAGAAAAAAATTGATTTCTTCTGTCCGATAAGATTTTTATATAGCTAAGTCACGCACATTCTGGAATCCCCTGGAATAAATTTAGATAAATTTCTTACTCATTTCGGACAAAATGAAATAAAGTTTGAAAGAAAATTGCAATTGGGATCGAATGCAGATTAAATCACATAAATTCTGATTTTCGCTTAGCTTAAAAAAGTTGTACTTATATTATAGATATATTATATTTACTAACGGAATCTAGAATAACCGCCAAGGACAAGAAAAGTGTAGACAAAATCCTTATTTATCTTTTCTGAATAAAGATAAAACTAATTAATGCATTAATCAAGAATTTGATTAACAATGTAACTGAGGAATATTCTAGTGCTTCATTAGATTATATAATACATACGTATATCTTATAGTCGTTATATCTTAAATTATATGTATCAATGTTGCCCTTCTCAGATATTCAAATTTAATTAAGAGTTAGCTTCGAGGAAAAATATTTAGTACTTAAATTCGTTAGAAATGACATCACAATTTATGTTAACTTTTATGTTTAAGCACAATCTGTCGGTTACAATACATAGCAAGTGTATATAGTGTCTACTATAACAGCCCATTTGAAGCTTTGTAAAATTAATATAAACTCTACAAAATATGTTCAAAGAATTGAAAAAATTATTTTAATCATTTCTGATTTTTTATTGTTTTAGAAATTACTCAGAGTGTATTCTTTCAAACTGAAGCTGATTATATTTCAAAGAAGTCTGTCTAGGCCGATTTCTTAAAAAATGTGTCATTAATTTTTTATTTGAGTTGAAAAATGTGAAAAACCCATAATTCTTCATATTTGTGCTACCTACTTTGTTCTTTTTATTATTATTTTTTTTTCAAAAACACATAGAATCAGTGCATATAGTATCCATGAAAAAATTTTTTTGTAAAATCAATTCATCAATTTATTTAATTTTCATGACGATTAAAGAAACTAAATTAAAGAAACCTGGGATATCATTCAACAAGACCAACAACAATTTGGGAGATACCAATTCATACTTCATCGACTTTCCTCCGTGAATGCTTCATTACAACTATGAGAAGAATTTCTTGAACTTGGTTCTGTTGACACAAACAATAATAGTGAAATGAATTTTTCAGCTGATGAGCTAAATCATAAATTCGACAGTTGATGCATGTTCAGAAAATTTAGCATTTGTTTATTCCAGGAACTTTTGATGATAGTACATTCTATTTTTCAGATATTAGATGCATACGAAGCAATAAATGATATACTATGAGTATTTATTAGATATATACTATGAGTTATTATTAGAAGGCATTCAGTTTCTTCTAGCCTTTATAGTCAATATTTTCAATTGTTCTTTAACGTACTCAGTATTCCCGGATGAATGGAGAACATCAATTATTAAACCATTTCCTAAAGTAAAAAATCCATATAAACCTAGTGATTGCAGACCTATTTCATTCTTCTACTCATTGCTCAAAGCCATAGAAAAAGTCTTTCACAGACAGCTCTCAATATATTTAGCTTGAAATTTATAGTACTAAAAAGGGTCTTCTAAGAGTATATAATGATAATAAACAAGCTATTAAGGAAAAGCTGGGTATAGTACTTATTCTTTCTGATTTTAGCCAAACATTTTCCAAAGTCAAACAGTCCATTCTGTTACGTAAGCTTCGGGACATTGGTTATTTAGATTCAGCAGTCAGATGGTTTTCTTCTAATCTTAGTGGTAGATTACAAACTATAATGGATTCAAAACATTATTTACGTATGTTGTTTAGTTATGATGCTTCAATGTCGTGGGAGATCCATTTACGCGGACTACCTTCAGATATAATTGTATAATTCTATGATAATCCTATGGTATGATTTGTAGACAGAACACTTCAGCAATAATTTTTGACAGTTCATATTATGTAAGTCTTATTGACTTTGACGCTTTACCTATGCTTCATGTGAATGGTATATCTATTCATCTTATTAGAGATTAACGAAACCTGGGAATCATTATAAATCCTGAATAATCTTGAGTAGAACAAGTACCCTGAATTATCAGCAACATCGGCGCCACATTCGAACCTCTTAAGTCCAACAAGAAGTCTCTTCCAATCACATTGAGTGAAAGAATAATTATATCTTAAATTTGTTCTCGAATACATTATTGCTGGGCTGTTTACGATGATTTCACACAAGAACTAAATCATGGATTACATGTAGCTATCAACTCTTGCATCAGATTAATTTATGATCTGAATATGGATAATCATATTACCTCATACAGAAGTACTCTTGGATGGTTTACCGTCGATTTGAGACGGAATTACTTTATGATGACACTATTGTATACTATCTTGACCACGGATGTTCCGGATTATTTATTCGTGACGCTTCCGAAACATTGACGTGGATAACAAGAAGAGCACAAGACTTGTTATAGAATATACATACTACAAACACAAACTGTCAGTTACGAGAAGTCTTCTTCACTACATCAATCTTCATCAATCGGTATTTTCAAGACTGTGACGTATCGATATGTTCTTGAGTTAATGGACGAGTAAAATATTATATTTGAGTATAGGCTGTTCACTACTTTAATGCGCCTTAATGTTTGTGAATATCTTTATTTTGTGTACTCTATATTTATTCATGATTGTATTTGTTTGTTCTACCCCCACGAACTTGATAATAATAAACTAAACTGAACTAAACAAAACTTTTTGACATGCTGTTTTAATCTCTCGTTCATAATCAGACTGCACCTGGCTACCATGTCAAATCACTTTTTCTTTGATGCAGGCACACACAAAATATCTAGCTTCCTTACGCGGATTCTATCCCGCAATTCACTTTCCTTAAGATCATTCCTCATCATCATCAACATCATCATCATCATCCTCCGGCATTCCAAACAATCTCCATTCATCGTTTGAAACTTTTCCGAGGGCATGTCTTTCGTCAACCGAAGTGTCAATCCAATCCGAAGCTATGTTATTATTTGTATCAATCATTTGTTAAAGCACGAGAAAAAAACCGGAACCAAATGAGCCATGATTGGTTTGTGTTCTAAACTTACGGTACACAAAATTCAGTAAAAAATTATTATTTGACTAGATTTATTTTAGAGATAACACAACACAACCCAATTAGAGAGTTATTTCATACATGTCACAGTTATGTCCTTGTATACTCTCAAGCTAAATAATAATTATTATTGTATCTCGACAGAACGAACGTGTCCTTTCCAGAAAAAGTCGCCGAACCGATTATTCAGAGGATCATTCTCCAATATTGGTACAGTCACGTTGGCTTGGTCACCATCAATGCGTATTTTAACTCTTTCATAAGTATCCTGAAGACCCTCTCTAGGAACTACGAATGGTTGCAAAAATCCAATTGAGATTAGTCCAATGATGTACTTGTGTTTCTCATCTGTTTCTACATCGTAACAGCCTGCTGGTAAGGCAAAAGGCCGACCTGCATTCGGGACTCTTTGGTAATGATGAATATTTTGAAGTTGAATAGGAAAGGGGTGAATTGCTGGTTCTTTATGTGGCCAAGCTGATTCTGCAAAATGAAAATATGAGTAGGAAATTGATCATTGTTATAACTCTTAAATTAATTCAGGGTGTCTACTGATTTCCATCAACCAAATTCCCAGTTTTGTCGGGTTTCTATCCGGTTTTAAGTATCGAATCTTATACTAGAAGCACGAATAAAACGCATCTAACATAAGGTTTTCCTATATGTGTAATTTTACCTATTGCGATATTTGATCATATTCGAACAAAATAATATTATTGTATTTATGGTTTCAAGTGAAAATTAATACAATGAGATTACCTTTAATATAAACCAATAAGGAAATCCAACTATTTTTCATTTTTCATTCATTCGTTGGAAAGTCTACATCTTTTGTTCGGAATTAATCTCTTTTGGCTAAAAATGCTACTATTTGGTTGAAGTTCTTTTTTCGGTAAAATACTAATCGTTTCAGATGAGAATTCATCCTTTTGGTAGAAAATTCAACTATTTGAAAAAAATGATTTTTTTTTGGTTGCAGGTTCATCATTTTAGCTGCAAATGAATTTCTGTCCTTAAAAATAACTTTTTTTGTTAAAAATTAATTTTTTTGACGGAAAATTCAGCTATTCGATTTTTGGTTTGAAACTCTTTCTTTTTTAGTTGAAAATTCATGTATTTTGTTGAAAATTCATATTTTTTGTTCGAAAATTAATCTTCTTGGTTGAAAATTCATCTTTTTGGTTGAGATCTCTTTTATATGAACAAGCTCATTTGTTAAATATTTTAACATTATTAAAAAACTTAAAGTGCAATAAATTACGCATTTTCTTTGAGGGAAATACTTTTTATCTAATAAATCGAATTCCTGCTAAACTACATAAAAAACAGTAAGATTTGACAAAATTTTGTGTATCTTTATTGCAAAATTTTACAATCATGTATATACTTTCAACATCGCCTTTTCGAACACTCCGGTCTGAATAAATACTGAAGTTTAAAAATAATTTTTTCCTTTTATAACGTGTAGATAATCTTTTAATTAAGAAAATAATGAATATTTAATTTTATTTATTCTAGAGAGTAAAACTGAGATAAAAAATAAATATTCATAAGCAATTGTAAAACAGATATAATCAAATTAAAAAAATTTATTTTGCAATATAAAGATTTTGAAAACTTATTTTTGTTACTTGAAGAAACATATTTTTATTACAAGAATTTATGTAAAGCACATATGTAATTTTGTTTTTTCTTAAAAATGACAATTTGAAGTATGTAATAAGGAAGTATCAAGAAAATTAGGATAGACCTTTCGGTTTCATTGTTCAAATAATTTTTTATTGTCTCAGGGTAACTTCTGAATAAAATAAGGCAAAAAATGTAGCTTTTTGCACATTCTTCAACAAACGAAATTTTTTGAACAACTACTATTAGTTTAAATATTTTTTTTTTTGAGAAAACAGACAAAATGTTCAGTTTTTCAGAATAACATTAACTTATTAGTTGATCGTTTGTGTTGATTTTTGACTTAAACCAATTATTATTATTTAATTAATAATATTATTATATTTACCAGTAGGATTAGAGAAAACCAGTAAGATGAAACACAAAATATAGATCACGTTTCTCATTATCTGAAAATAAAGATAACCCGCTTTTGAAGTATTCTGATGAGAACGTAACTAATGAATATTCTTCAAAATGTTTCACTGCTTTTATTACATTAGTCGTTATCTCATTCGTCATTCTAAATTATTTATGCTGAATGACAATGCTTCTCCCATATTAGTCGACAAAATACATTAGGATTTTATGACATTATTACGTACAATGTACAGAGGGATCACAATAAATTATTCCCCAATGCTGAATTTTAACTAATTCAATCAGGCCTAAGAATTATATTTATAATTAGATTATACAAGTATAATAATTATAATTATAATTACGAAGAATAATTAAAATCAATCCCGTATGTTTGTTTTGAGTTAAAGTGAATAATTTTATTATTGTTACCCTTAGAAGTTTACAAAGAAAGTTTTTAGCTTTTGCGGAAAATTGCCGATTCTGTATGCCGTACCGTACCCCTCCTCTTACACCATTCCCTACTTCCTCACTCATACTTAACGCCATTTTCTCTTCCTTTATTTTCCCTCACATACTTCTCTTCTCCTTCCCACTTAAATAACTTCCCTTTTCATACTTTCCCGTATCCCCTTCCCTACCCACCCACCTCACTTCGCCTATTATACTTTTCCGCATTCCCTTTCATACCCCCATTCCTCAAATACTCATCTTATTCACCTAAACTTCCTCTACCTTATTTCCTCATCCTCAAATACCCCTTCTCTCACTGCTTCTGCTCACATACTCCTCCCATACCTTTACTCAAAGTCACTTCCTTCACAAAGCTTCTTCTGTCTCCCTTATTTCCTTCGCCTCCTCTACTACTCTCCCCCATTACTCTTCGCCACTTCTCCCTCACTTATGTACCCTACGTCCACCCAATTTCCCTCCCCTATTACTATATACTCACTTCCCTTCCTCCTTAACCATGTATCCTCACCCCTTATCACGCTCGACCATCGTCCCCTTCCATACTTCTTCCACTATTTTTTATCCTCTCACTCCTTCGCCTCTGCTTCCCCCACTCTAATTCCCTCTCTAACTGTGGCATTCTTCTAAGCCCATTCTATACCCAACCCTTTTATACTTAACCGCATTTTCCTTCCCTTCATGTCCTTTCCCACATTTCCTCTTCTACTCCGCATAGTTTTACTACCCTGTTCACACGAATCCTTTCCCATACCTTCACCCCTCGCGAACTTACCCTTCGTATTTAAACTCCCTTTCCCCCTCACCCTACTTTCCTATCCCTCACCACTTCCTTTTCACTACTTCCCACATCTACTATTTTTCAAAGTAACTAACCAACTCATCTCCTCCTCTCTTATGTCCTTCCCCTCACATTTTACCGTCTCCCACTACTCTTCCCTACTTACCCCTCAGTTCTTCCTCTTCCTTCTACCAACGTACGCTCCCTTATTTCTATACACTCACTACCCTCTTTTTTTCAACCACCTTCCTCTCTGCCGATTCTCCTCAAACAACCATCTTTCACTTCCTCTCTTATACATCCCTTCACTATTTTCCATTCACTCACTTCCACTTCCCTGCTTCCACCCACTTCCTTTAAAAAAAAACATAATTAACTCAACAGCCCTACCTCTCCTCTAACTCCTCTAATTTTTTTCCCCTACTTCCCATCTCATATATGATCTAATTTTCCCTCTTTTCCTTTCTCTTCAAATACATCCCTCTTCTACTTCTCATGCTATCACTACTCTTTATAATTCCTCTCCTCTCCTCCACTCATATAACTTTGCCGATTACACTTCCACGCACCCCTTCTTATACTCTGGTGGCAAAATTATTACCAAAAAGTACAAAAAACTAAAACTATTACAAAAAAGATTCTATGTTTAAATTTTAAACGAATGGTAGAATATTCAAAGACAAGAATGAAAAATTGCAATTAAAAAAAAAGACTTATGTTTGAAGGTCTTTTTTGAAATATGCAGCAATCGATTGAAGACCATATAATTTAAAATTATTTAATTGCAATATTTTTAATATTTCTTATCCTAGGTCGAAAAGGAACGATTTTTTGACTGCAAATCAAAATTGAAAAATTGAGAAAATTGAAAAATTATTTTATTCTTATTATTGATGAATATTGTTTTATAATTATTTATATTATTTATTATTTGAACAATCTATAAATATATAAATATAAATGTAAACAATAATATTAAGATAACTTACAAAAGGAATTACAAAACGTTAAATAAATCCTAATAGAAAACGATTACACAAACAAACAGATTGATAAAGCAATGAGAAAATACACTAAAAAAAAAGTCAACTCAACTTACTGAAGAAAGAGAGAAAAAAAAGACCATCATAATATTCAGTGCTAGTTAATTGTTAATTAAAATAAAATTGGAAATAATATTGAGAATATTTCAAAAATGTTATAAAAAGTAGATTTTTTAGGGTTTCCAAAAAAATGTTTAGAAGCTTTTGAAGAATTGCGAAAGGTTTCATTTGAATAAACAAATTTTCTTAACTTGCATAAATAAAAAAAATATATATATATATATATTTATTTTTTATATATATAACATAAATCCACCCAATCCAATCCCATTCCATTCAATTCCATTTAATTCAATTTCATTCAAATAAATTACATTCCATTCAATTCCGTTCAATTGCATTCAATTCCATTCATATCCATTCATTTCCGTACAATTCAATTTAATTACACTTGATTCCATTCAATTCAACATTCAATTCCATTCATTCTATTCATTCCATTTATTCAATTAATTCCATTCATTCCATTCATTGCATTCATTCAATTCAATTCATTCCATTCAATTCAATTCAACTCCATTCAATTCCATATCAATTAAATTCCATTCAATTCCATCTCAATTTTTATATAACCTCGATACGATTATATTCCATTCAATCCATTTAATTCTGTCCAATCCCATTCAATTCCATTCATTTCCATACAATTCAATTCAATTACAATCG
>CAKNYM010050079.1:19459-64887 GCA_932195095.1 Andricus curvator
TTTCGTTTCCGCACTTTCCCCTATAACCCCCCTGCCCCTTCAGAATTTCCTCCCTTTACTCTTATTCCCTTCTGCCAATTTTATTCATCTCATCCCTTATTCCTCTCCAACTTCCACACACACACCCTCCGCCTACTCCCCTGCACTTACTCACCTCCTCACACAATTTCCCTCACTTGACTTTCATTCCCTATCTATAAACTCTCACTTCCCCTATCCACCATACTTCCGCTCACACCCCTCGCTACGTGGCCTATGAAACCCTAAAAATAAATTAAACTCGTTTCCAAAAGAAAATTCGATCTTAGTGTTTGAACGTCAGTGGAACTAAAAGAAAGAAATAGTTTCTCTTCAATGTTCAAATAGAGCGAAAGGTGGTAAGTGCGCTTGATGCATTTTAAACATCCACAATGTCGAATGCTATACCATTTGCAGTAAAGGAGCGAATCTTCTCGATCCTCTTTTCCTTCCGCTTTTATTCTCCGCTCAGCTTTGTCTTTTCTTTTTTGTCCAATTTAAAATTCTGCATATTTAACTCATCTTTCTTTTAAGGTAAAAATTCATAATTTATATGAAAATTAACATTATATTCTTCTTTGAGGATGGAACTGCCTGCGAAAGGATTGGTGAGCTTCAATGTTGCACCCTTCCATACAATATGTTCTGTTCATTCTTTGTTGTTGCAAAATAATTTTTTTTTCATTTTAAAAAAAAGGTTTTATTTGGATTCAGTTTATAGCACACTTTTTCGAAAAATTTTAATATGACGAACCTGAAATTTCCTCAATGTAAAGCGTTCCAAATGAAAAATAGGTAACTTGACGATTTTGGAATCTTTTAAACACCACAAAAAACTTTTGTTCAATAAAAGAAAAAAATAGCATGTGTATTTGAATCATCTTGTACATTTTCAATAAATTAATTATATAAATTTTTACTTATATTTTTGTATTCCTATTCAATAGAAAACGCTGGAACTACAAAAAAATTACCATAATTCTTGATCCAAGAGGAATTTTTTTTATTTTGATTAGATTTTTCAAATCCAAAGAACGAGCAGAACATATCGTCTGATTGAAACAAATTTTTTGAGATGAACAACAACTTTAGTGATTTATTAAAGTTCGACAAAAAAAAATTTAACGAAAAAATAAAGTTAAATACAACTAGCTAATTTTTTCTTGTATTTTCTTATAAAAAAGTAAAAAAATTAACAAAAAAGTACAATTTTACATTTTTTCAAGCTGGGTATTTGACGTCATTGAAAAACTTTCAATTTTACAGAAATTATTGTAGAAAATTACAAATTAAAAAAAAAATACAAGATTTCACAAAAGTTTAAATATTGGGAAACTTTACTTGAAATTATGTTTTATGTATATACTGGTAGTTTATTGTAGGGATGTAGAAATTTAAACAAAAATATAAATTTTTACAAGCAATACTTTTCGAATCCGCATCAACGTTTCGACTTGTAGTTTACTGTCAATTTTTGTAAGAATAAGTTTCTACGAGAAACTACAATTTAAACAAAAATATCACACTTTTACTTTTATCAAGCCAGTTATAGACTTTAACGTAAAAAAAAAATTCAACTTGAAAGCCTCAGTAGTAAACGCTGTTATTCAATTCGAAATCCTATTCAAATATTGTTTCAATCTAAAATATTTTATTTTTAACTATTTTAATTTGAAATTTTTTCATTAATGAAAACATTTTTTTAGAATATTCAGCAATATTTTACTTTTCATATAAAATGAGCAATTATAATTAAAATATTAAAAACTAAACATTTTTAAACTCAATTATTTGAAATAGAAAGCCTTGAATCTTTAATATTTCAGAGTGTTATTATAATATTTCGAACGTTGCAATTTTAATTTTTCTATTTCACGAATTTTTAATATTTAAGTGAATTATTCAATTTTGATGCATTATTAACAATATTCATCAATTTGGAAAAAATTGAGTTAGTTTAAAAGATATTTGCAAGTTTTGAGAAGATTCAAACTTAATTTAAAATTGGAAAAGATTTCGAAAAATAAAAAACTAAGTTTGGGTTTTTGAAGATTTTGGAATAAAATTTTGAAGCTTTTTAAGAATCTTTAAAAATTTTAAGAAAATAAAAAAATTTTCAGATTGCTGGGAAATTTTTGAGAAATTTGTAAAAAAAGTTTTTATTAATAAATGACGATTGAACAATGAATAATTTGAAATGACATATACGGTGTCCAATCGGTTGCTATATATTAAAAAAAACTTCAAGGTTTTTTGTTTTTTTAATAACGATTATTCGTCATTGTCTTTTAATATTCTACCATTCCTTCAAAGTTCAAACTAATTTTAATCACACCAGTCATCTAGCTTGCAGAGACTCCTAATCCAAAAGCTGAGAGGGAATCCAATCCAATCCAATCCAATTCCATTCCATTCGATGCAATTCAATTCAATTACATTAAATTCAATTCCATTCAATTTCATTCAATTCAGTTCAATTCCATTCATTTCCATACAATTCAATTCCACTCAATTCAAATAAATTCTACTCAATTCCATTCTATTCAATTCCATTCAATTCCATTCATTTCCATTCAATTTAATTCCATTCGAATCAATTCAATTCCATCCAATTCAATAACATTCAATTCAATCCAACTCAATTCCATTCAATTCCATTAATTTCCATTCGAATCAATTCGATTCCGTTCGATTCAGTTTCATTAAATTCAATTCACTTCAATTCAATTCCATTCAATTCTATTCATTTCCAGTCCATGGCATTCAATTCCATTCAATTCAATCCAATTCAAATACATTCAAGTCGCTTTAATTCAATTAAATTCTATTGAATTCATTTCCATTCAATTCCATTCAATCCCATTCAATTACATGCAATTCAATTTAATTCAATTCCATTCAATTTCATTCCATGTCATTTATTTTCACTCAATTCGATTCAATTCCATTCAATTCAACTCATTCCCATTCAATTCCATGCAATTCAATTCAATCCCATTCAATTTCATTATATGTCATTCATTTCAACTCAATTAAAATCCATTAGGATCAATGCAATTCCGTTCCATCTAATTTTATTCAATTCAATTCCATTCAGTTACATTTGATAGCCTTCATTTCCATTCAACTCCATTATATTCAATCCAATCCAATTCAATCCCATTCAATTCCGTTAAATTACATTTAATTATATTCAATTGATTTCCATTCGAATACATTCCATGCAATTACATTCAATTTCATTCATTTCCATTGAATTCCATTCAATTCATTTCGATTGAATTGCATGCAATTCATCTCCATTCAATAACATGCAACTCAATTCCGCTCAATTCCATTCAATTCTATTCAATTCAATTCAATTCTATTTAATTCATTTTATTTAATTCCATTTCACTCCATTCGATTCCATTCATTTCCATTCAATTTATTTCCATTCGAATCAATTCAATTCCATCCAATTTAATAACATTCAATTCGATTCAATTCAATTCAATTCCATTCGAATCAATTCCATTAATTTTCATTCAAATAATTTCCATTCGAATCCATTCAATTCCGTTCGATTCAGTTTCATTTGATTCAACTCTATTCAATTCCATTCAATTCAATAACATTCAATTCAATTCCATTCCATTCAATCGAATTCAATTACATTCAATTCCCTTCATTTAAATTCAATTCCATTCAATTCATTACCATTCAATTCATTACCATTCAATTCAGTGCAATTCAATTCCATTCAAATTCATTCCATGCCATTCATTTCCACTCAATTCGAATCAATTCCATTCAATTCAACTAATTTCCATTCAATTCCATGCAATTAAATTCAATTCAATTTCATTCGATGCCATTTGTTTCCACTCAATTCAATTCCATTCGAATCAATTCAATTCCGTTGAATTCAATGTCATTCAATTCAATTCCATATAATTTCATTCAATTCTATTTAATAGCCTTCATTTCCATTCAAATCCATCAAATTTGATCCAATCCAATTCATTTCCATTCAATTCCGTTCAATTCCATTCAATTCAATAACATTCAATTCCATTCAAGTCAATCCAATTCAATTACATTTAATTCCCTTCATTTCAATTCAATTATATTAAATTCATTTCCATTCAATTCCGTGCAATTCAATTCAATTTTATTCCATGCCATTCATTTCCACTCAATTCGATTCAATTCCATTAAATTCAACTCATTTCCATTCAATTCTATGCAATTCAATTCAATTTAATTCCATGCCATTCATTTCCACTCAATTCAATTCCATTCGAATCAATTCAATTCCGTCAAATTCAATTTTATTCAATTCAATTCAAATTTAATAGCCTTCATGTCCATTCAAATCCATCAAATTTGATCCAATCCAATTCAATTTCATTCAATTCCGTTCAATTCCGTTCAATTCCATTTAATTCATTCCCATTCGATCACATTCCATTCATTTCCATTCAATTTCATTCCATTCCATTCAATTCCATTCAATTACATGCAACTCGATTCCATTAAATTCTTTGCAATTCAATTCCATTCAATTCCCTTCATTTCCATTCAATTAAATCCCATTCGAATCAATTTAATTCCATTCAATTCAATTTCATTCAAACCCCTTTGATTCAATTTTATTCAATTCCATTCAGTTCAATTCCATTCAATTTAATTCTATTCAATTATATTCAATTCAATCCCGCATAGTGGCAAAGTGCCACAATGGGGCATCTTCATGCCAAATTGGGGGCCAATCAGATCACAGTCTCAGTTACTTTATAGGATATCGTTCACAGTACCTAAAATCGCACTTATGATGGCGTGGCGGTGTGATAAAAAAGCTTTTTTGTGATATCAATTATGTACACATCCTGAATTGAAATTATCTCATTGCAATATTCTAAATATCTGTCACTCTCGGTCGAAAAAGAACAACTTTTTGGTTATAGAACCTGTAAATTCCTGTAGATTCTTGTAGTTGTAAATTCTTGTAGAAAGTTAAAACCAGGGATGTCTGTTAAATAATTAATTTAATGTAATTATTAGTTAAGATACGATACGGGTTGATATAATAAAGTGAGAATTGATTTTTTAAATTTTATTTGTGGTTGCAATTGATGATTATCTAGTGTAGGATCATTATCTACTGTAGGGTGCTCTCCCCTAAATTATGCAGCGAAGTTTGCTTAAAAAGAAACTTATTACGAAAATGTCTTCATTAAATTGAGAATTGTCGTGAAAAGCTACTTTTAATTACAAATATTTGTGTTGATTTAAAATAAACAAAGAGATGGTTCATTTTCAAACGTAAATTTATAATAGTTAAACAAAGCGTTATTTGCACACCAGAGATGGACTAATTACGTACGTATTGTTCGTTGTAATCATTTCCAGTAGCAGAATACTAAAAAAAGCCTTCAGTTGAGAATATGAGAGTATTACTTCTTTCTTTATTGCTCTCTTTACTCTGCAAAGTAAACTTCCAAAGGTAATTATCAATTTAATTAACTTTATATCGGATATGTAATTGTATTAGTTTTTTTATTTATTTTTTATTTGTACAAGACCACAATAACAGGCTTTACACTCTATCCCCGAATCCCCCTTTTCCCCTGTATTTGAAAAATGTCCTCTTTTGTCTCTTATTTCTTTTGATTCAGAATTCATTTCTTCTTGTTGAAAATTTTACTATTTGGTTGAAAATTTCATTATTTTTCTGAAGTCTTCCTTTTTGGTCGAAAACTCACTTGATTAGATAGAAAATTTGCCCTTTTTATCAAGAATTCATGTATCTTTGTTGAAAATGAACTTTTTGGTTAAAAATTGCACTTTTGTGATTGAAAAGTCCACTATTATTATTTTTAATTCAATTCGATCCCATTAAATTCCATTAAATTAAATTCCCTTAAATTAAATTAAAAATGATTCCATTCAATTCCATCAAATTCAATTCAATCCAATCCAATTCCATTCCATTCCATTCATTTCCATTCAATTCCATGCATTTTAATTCAATTGCATTCAATTCCATCCAATTCCATCCAATTCCTTTAATTTCCATTCAATGCAATTCCATTTGAATCGATTTGATTCCCTAATCAATTCGACTATTATATTCCATTCATTTCCATTCATTTCCATTTGATTCCATTCAATTTCATTTAATTCCATAAATTTCAATTCAATTTCAATCAAATCCATTCAATTTTATTCAATTCCATTCCATTCCATTAATTTCCATCCAATGCAATTCCATTCGAATCGGTTTATTTCCATTCAATACAATAACATTCAATTCAATTCCATTAATTTCCATTCAATGCCCTTCAATGCATTTCCATTCAATTCCATTCCATTACATTCAAGTTCAATCCATTCCATTTAATTCCATTAAATTCTTCTCAATTCCATTCAATTCCATTCCATTAGATTCTATTCCATTCCATTCAATTCCATTAAATTCCATTCCTTTCCATTAACTTTCATTCAATGCAATTCCATTCGAATCGGTTTATTTCCATTCAATGCAATAACATTCAATTAAATTCCATTAATTTCCATTCAATGCCCTTCAATGCATTTCCATTCAATTCCATTCCATTACATTCAAGTTCAATCCATTCCATTTAATTCCATTCAATTCTGCTCAATTCCATTCAATTCCATTCCATTAGATTCTATTACATTCCATTCAATTCCATTAAATTCCATTCCATTCCATTAACTTTCATTCAATACAATTCCTTTCGAATCGATTTAATTCCATTCAATACAATAACCTTTTTTTATAAGGAATTCATCTTTCATTGTTGAAAATGAACTTTTTGGTTAAAAATTTTACTTTTGTGATTGAAAAGTCTACCATTATTATTTTCAATTCAATTCAATCACATTAAATTGCATTCAATTCGAATACCTCGAATTAAATGAAATTCCATTCAATTCTCTCAAATTGAATTAAATTAAATTTCATTCAATTCCATCAAATTGAATTCAATCCAATTCCATTTAATTCTATTAAATCCAATTCAATTTAATTCAATTTAATTTAATTCAATTCAATTTTATTCAATTCCATTCATTCACATTCAGTTCCATTCAATTCCATTCAATTCCATGCATTTCAATTCAATTTCATTCAATCCCATTCCATTCCATTAATTTTCATTCAATGCAATTCCATTTGAATCGATTTAATTCCATTCAATACAATTACCTTTTTTTATAAGGAATTCATCTTTCTTTGTTGAAAATGAACTTTTTGGTTAAAAATTTCACTTTTGTGATTGAAAAATTCAATTCCCTTAAATTAAATTAAATTCCATTCCATTCAATTCAATTCCCTCAAATTAAATTAAAGTTCATTCAATTCCATCAAATTAAATTCAATCCAATTCCATTAAATTCTGTCCAATCCAATTCAATTTCATTTAACTCAATTCAATTCCATTCACTTACACTCAATTCCATTCATTTACACTCAATTCCATTCAATTCCATTCAATTCCATTTAATTCCATGCATTTGAATTTAATTACATTGAATTTTATTCAATTCCATTCCATTCCATTAATTTACATTTATTTCAATTCCATTCGAATCGATTCAATTCCGTTCAATACAATAACATTCAATTCCATTAGTTTTCATTCAATGCCTTTCAATGCATTTGCATTCAATTCCATTCCATTCAAGTTCAATCCATTCCATTCAATTCCATCCAATTCCGCTCAATTCCATTCTATTCCATTCCATTCAATTCCATTCCATTCAATTGCATTCAAATCAATTTAATTCCATTCAATACAATAACCTTTTTATAAGAATTTCATCTTTCTTTGTTGAAAATGAAATTTTGGTTAAAAATTTCACTTTTGTGATTGAAAAGTCTACTATTATTTTTTTCAATTAAATTTAATTACATTAAATCCCATTCAATTGCATCAAATTAAATTCAATTCCATTCAATTCAATCCAATTTCATTCAATTGAATTCAATTCCATTCAATTCCATTCAATTCCATTCAATTCCATCCAATTACATTCAATTCCATTGATTTTTATTTAATGCAATTCCATTCGAATCGATTTAATTCCATTCAATACCATAACCTTTTTTTATAAGGAATTCATTTTCTTTGTTGAAAATGAACATTTTGGTTAAAAATTTCACTTTTTTGATCGAAAAGTCTACTATTATTATTTTCTTGTTTAGAATTCTTTCATTTTCGTTAAAAATTCGACTATTTTATTGAAAGTTTAATTTTTTTTTTCAAATTTCAACTATTTTGTTGAAAAAACTTCCTTTTTTGGTTGAAGACTCACCGACTTAGACAGAAAATTCATCCTCTTCTATTAAAAATTCATTTTTCTTTGTTAAAAATGAACTTTTCTGTTAAAAATTCCAATTTTTCGATTGAAAATTCAACTTCCTTCTAAGAAATTCGTCTTCTTTTTTGAAAATTTGTCCATACGGTTTAAAATTCATCTTTGTATTTTAGAAGCCCAATAATATTGTGGAAAATTCATCTGTTTTGTCGAAAATTTAAATGTTATGTCGAAAATTTAACTACTTTTTGAAAATTCGACGGTTTTCTTAAAAACTCTTCTTTTTTCGAAAATTCAACTTATTGTTGAACATTTAGAAGAATTAATTAATTTTTTTAATTTCTATCTTTTTAAGTTAAAAATTCCTCTTCTTTGAATAAAAAATTCGTCCTTTTGGATCAAAAATTCATTTTTTTGAGTAGAGAAGTCGTCTTTTTTTTAATCACAAATTCATCTTTTATGGTTGAAAATAACTTTTTTGTTGAAAATTCAACTGTCTTTTGAAAATCTCATGTTTTTAGTTTGAAAATTCAACCATTTGGTTAAAAAATCAACCATTTGGTTAAAAAATCATCTAATTTGTTTAAAATTCGTCTCTCTTGCTTGAAAGTTCATTTTTCTTGGTTAAAAATTATCTTTGTTTTTGTTGAAAATCTACCTTTTTTGGCATACATTGTCAACGGTTTTCTAAAATATTCAACGTCTTTTGGTAGAAAATCGTTTTTGCTTGAGTATGCAAATATTTTGTAGAAAATTCGTAATTTCGTTCGAATTTAACTGTTTCTGAGTTAAAAATAAAATCTTTCTTTGCTGAAATATAAACAATTATATTTTCTCGTTGAACATCTTTTTTGGTTGAAAATTCAACTACCTTTTCGAAAGTTAAACTACTTCCTTAAAAATTCATTTTTTTTGTCGAAAATTCACCTGTTTGTACAGAAAATTCGTCCATTTTTATTAAAAATTTCTCTCTCTTGGTTCAAAATCAACTTTTTTGTTTAAAATTCCAATTTTCTGACAGAAAATTGAACAATATTGTTAAAAATTAAAGGAATTTCTTGAACATTTGACTACTCTTTGAAAATTCAACTTTTTTCTTGAAAAGCCATCTTTTTTTAATGAAAATTCAACTTATTGTTGAAAATTAAAAAATTAATGTATTTTTTTATTTTATTTCTTTTTAAGTTGAAAATTCGTCCTTTTTTATTAAAAATTTCTCTTTCTTGGTTGAAAATGAACTTCTTTGTTCGAAATTCGACTTTTCCGAATGAAAATTGAACAATATTGTTGAAAATGAAACTAATTTGTCGAAAATTTAAACACTTTATGAAAATTCAACAGTTTTCTCAAAAAAACCTCTTCTTTTTATTCAAAATTCAACTTATCGTTTAAAACTAAAAAAAATAATCATTTTCTATTTTCTTCCTTTTTATGGTGAAAATTCGTCCTTTTAAATTTTAAATTACAAAATTTTTAAATTTAAGAATAAATAAATTTATAATAATATTAATTTAAAAAATGTTGGTTGAAAATAAACCATTTTGTTAAAAATTCAACTGTCTTCTGAAAAACTGATGCTTTTGGTTTAAAAATGTAACCCTTTAGTTGAAAAATCAACTAATTTGATAAAAATTCATCTCTTTTGCTTAAAAGTTCAACTATTTTGTTGAAAATTTATCTTTTTTAGTTGAAAATTAACTTTTTGTTAACAACTCGTTGAGCATTCTTTGCCTGGTTGAAAATTTAACAAAGTATTTGAAGAAACATGCATTTTATCTTTGGTTTTCAATAATTTTTTTATTAAAAATGCAACTATGTAAATGGCTGAAAATTCGTCTTTTCAGTTTAACTTAACTGTTTTTTATTTGAAATAAAAATATTTTTCTTTGAAATATCAACTTTTATATCTTTTGTTCAGAATTATTTTTTTTTTAATTCAACTGTTACACTACAAATTCATTTGTTTTGTTTGACGATTCAACTATTTTGTGGAAAATTCATGGTTTTTGATGGAATTCAACTGTTTTTTATTTAAAATAATTTTTTTTGATTAACTATTATGTTTTTTGTTGAGAATTCATCTTTTTTTTGATGAAAATTCAGCTATTTGGTTGAAAGTTCAACTACTTGGTTAAAAATTTTTTTTTGTTTTTTTTATCAAGGATTCATCAATGAATTCACTCAATGAAAATTAATGTTTGAAACTGAAAATGTAACTATTCAATTTGTGGTTGAAAATTGATATTTTGTAGTTGAAAATTCAACAATTTGGTTGAAAATTCCTGTATTTTTCTGAAAATTTGACTTTTTTGTTATACAATCAATCTTCATAGTTAAAAATTCATCTAGTTTAGTTGAAGATTCAACTATTTTATTGAAGATTCGTCTTTTTTGGTTCATTCAACTGCTTTTGATTGAATTTTTCATTATTTATTAGCCAATTTATTCATTTTGTTGAAGATTCAACAAATGTGTTAAAAAGACATTTTTTCAGTAAAAAATTTAAATTTTTTGTTGAAAATTCGTTTTTTTTTGTGTTGAATTCAACTGTTTTGGATTCAAAATTGAAATTTTTCCTTGTTGAAATATCAACTATTATATTTTTCTTTAAGAATTCATCTTTATTCTAATTTTGAGTGTCTTATATGAAGTGAAGTCTGCAATAAAAGAAGATTAAATTTATTTGCTTAAACTATTTAAAAGTGCAGGAACATTATTTTTCACAAAATATGAAGCTTTATTTATTTGAAGGATAAAATGAGAAATGGTAGAGCGCAGACCATAAGCTTTTAATACCCGACTTGCCTTGATAGTTCGGAAACTTGAGCCAATTTTAACTTGTTTAGAACCTTGGAACAATCATCCATGGCGTGAGAACAATGAAGCAGTAGAAAACAGAGAATAAAAAATCACCGCAGTTTCTAGGATGGTTAAACGAGTTGAAACAATAAAGTATAGATATAGTGGAGATAAAACTGTAACTGTGTTTTACGATTGAGCGTTCTCAGTGTCCAACAGATGGCCAGTGAATGAGATGGTTTTGTGACTTTTCGAACCTCTTAAAGGAAATTAAATTCTGTACTGTCGATTCTGTAACAAACCTCTTAGTGATCAGCAATATTGATTTTTTATCACAGAAAAGTAAATTATAGGAAATTTTAAACCTCAGTATTAATATTCACACTGGTGAAGTTAATGTGTATCAAACGTTTATTCTAGCAACTAGGGATCATAAACACTATTACCTCTACTATTATCTAACTATATTTTTTATTATATTTAGCTTCTCTGATTTTATTTTCTAACTTGCTTAAATACCTCTTTATCTATCTTTGTAATCTCTTGTTGTATCTTAATTCCCCTTGTATGCATTCTCTTGACCCATTCCTTTGACCATCCACACCTATTGAAGTAGCTTCCTCTTTCTTCTGTTTCATTATCCTTCCCTCTTGCATTTTCTCTTTTCATTCACCGCTTTAATACTATGTACCATGGGATCTATCTGTCCAGTACTAGCGTCCGTCTAATGCATCTTTCATGCAACTTTTCCACCTTTCCACTCTTTCCAACCAATCTGAACCTTTAACTCTTTCTCCGACGTAATCCCTTACATTCCCATTTTTCTTAAATAAAAATTCTAGGTACGTGAACACCTTGGCTTTATCAATACTTTCTCCAATTCTCTTTTAAGCTATTTCACCTATCTTCCTACTATGTTCCGGTCCGAAAATCAAAACCTTCGATTTTGGTACATTTAAAACCAATTTCTACTCTTCTAAATACTTTCCAGGTTCTATCATCATATTTCCCAAAACCTTTTCTTCTTTACTACCATCAAGTCTTCCTCTAACCCTTTCTTGAACTCTTCTTTCATGTTCGCAATGACTTATTCCTATCTCCTCCAGAACTCTTCCGATGTTTTTGTCCCCCACATTTACATTGTCCCTAGTTAATGGTTATTAGGTAATAGTTAATAGTTAATGAATTAATAGATTTAATGCTTTCACCTAGCATGATTTTTCACCAAAGAACTGAATCCTTCCACAGGAAACTCTATCACGCACGTCCAAAACTCTTTTGACTTTATCACAAAGATACTGTTTCTATATGATGCTAAGCTAGTGCTGATTGCGTGAAATGTTTTAGCCTGACTCTACTCTCATGTTCCTTTACGTGTTGGCTCACCGCTCTCCCAGTTTCTCCAAAATAGACTTTGTCACAAGAACAAAGGATTTTATATACTCTCGGATCATTAAGAGGTGCCTTTTTATCTTCAGGGTTGTTTAGAAGTTGTCCTATTTTCGCAGGTCAGAAAGATACAACAGATTCACATTCAACCCCAAGAGATAGAACACTGTCTTAATAATGCTTACTTCTCTTTCAATAACCAATTCTACGAACAAACCTCAGGAGCAGCAATAGGATTTCCAATCTTACCTGTAATAGCCAACATCTTTATGGAAAATCTATAAACTAAAATCTTCAACCCATCCATGCTTAAACCAGAATTTTGGTGTTGTTACGTTGACGACACTTTTGTCATTTGGAGACATGGACTAGATGAGCTACACAAGTTTTCCGATTTCATCAATCGATTGCACCCTGATATACAGTTCACCATGGAAATTGAACAAAACGGAAACTTGTCTTCCTTGGACGTACTATGATGTATTTTACAAAAGATCCTTATATTCAGAGCTGTGTCCATAACAGATAAAGATAACCTACAAAAGGAATAACAAAACGTGAAACAATTCCTAAAACAAGACGATTACGCAAACAAACAAAAATTGATGAAGCAATAAGAAAATACACTCAAAAAAACAAGTCAACATAACCTACTAAAGAAAGAGAAAGAAACACGACCACCATCCCACCCTACATCCAAGGTATCACAGAACAAATAGGAAGCATTCGCAACAAATAAAACATCCAAACCATATTTAAACCACCTGCGAACATAGGACAACTGCTAAACAACCCTAGAGATAAAGGGGCATCTCTCAGTGATCCGGGAGTATATAAAATCCCTTGTACTTGTGGCAAAGTCCATATCGGAGAAACCGGGAGAGCGGTGAGCCAACGTGTAAAAGAACATGAGAGTGAAGTCAACCTAAAATATTTTCACTTGTGAGACGGAGTCATCCATTTGTTCTCGGAAGTAATCCACTTGTAATCCAGAATACATAATCCAGTTCTGATCTTTAAGCTAATTTTAATGCGGAAAACCCAGATAAATCTACTAGTACTCTAGATAATTCGGAGTAACTCAGGTCATCCAAGTAATCCACTCCTAATCCAGAGTAATCCACTTCTAATCCAGGACAATCGACTTGTAGTCCAGTTTATACGAAGTAATTCAGGTAATCCATGTAATTAACCTGTAATCCAGCATACTCAACAATTTTCTTAAATAGTCATGTTTTTGGTTGAAAAATAAACTCCTTTGTTGAAAATTTATCCTAATGGTTTGAAAATGCAACTATTTTGGTAGTAAATCCATTTCTTCGGTTGAAAATTTAACTATATTGTTGAAAAAAAGTTTTAAAACAAAAAATTTCAATACAAATTTTACAATTTCGTTGTTAGGTGAAAATGTTTCTTTTTTAGAGGAATATTGAACTTCTTGGTCGAAAATTAATATATTTTGATAAAAATTCGTCTTTTTTATAGAAATTGAATCTTCTTGTTACAAAAATCATCTTTTTGGTTACCAATTAGTTTTTTTAAATGAAAAGTTTTTTTTTGACGGAAATCTAACTATATTGTTGAGAATTCGCTTTTTTAAATAACAATTAATTTCTTTTTACCAAAAAATTTACCAATTCTATTTTCAGTTGAAAATTTATCATTTTGAGTTGCAAAAACTATTTGGTTGAAAGTTCATCTATTTTGTTACAATTTTGTTTGTAGAAAATTAATCTTCTTGCTTAAAAATTCATCCTTTTGTTTGAAATTTCTCCTTTTTTTGTGCAAAAAATCAATTTCTTTGGTTGAAAATTCGTTTTGTAATTAAAATGATACTTTTAACTGAAAATTTAACTTTCATTTTTAGTTGAAAGTCTATCTTTTTTACCAAAAAGTTCAACTATTTGGTTGAAAATTCATATACTTTCTTAAAAATTCATTCCATTTTTTTATTCTCTGCTTATGTTTTTCAGTTAAAAATTCAACTATTTGGTTGGTAATTGATGTGTTTTATTACCAATTTGGCTTTTTGGTCGAAAATGATTCTTCTTATTTGAAAATTCACTTTTTTTTTTGAAAATTTAATCACTTGGTTCAAAGTTGAACTACATTATTAAAAATTCATTTTTTGGTAGGAGATGCATTATTTTAGTTGAAAATTCATCTCTTTGGTTGAAAATTTAACAATTTTCTGAAATATTTTTCAATTAAGAGAAAAAGAGAATAACTTGAGTTTTGAAACCAAAAAGGCGAATTTATTAGAAAACGGTAGAATTTTTTATCGAAAATTTAATGTTTACTCAAAAAGTTCATTTTCATCAAAACAGATGAATTTTCTGCAAAAATAATAGAATTTTCGAACCAAAAAGACGAATTTTCAATAAAAAAGTTAATTTTAAACCAAATAGTTGAATATGAAACTAAAAACAACAAATTTTTAACAAATGATGGAATATTTATGAAATGAATTTTTAACATTTTTGTGTAACCAAGCATTTAAAATTTTAAACAAGAAGATTCATATTTTTACCAAAAAAGATGAATTTACAACAAAATACATCATTTTCCAACCAAATTGTTAAATCTTCGAATAAAAACGATACATTTTTAAGTCAAATTTTTTTTAAGTGAATTTTTGTTTGAAAAATTATATTTGTAACCAATACAATACTTAATTAAAACAGACTAATGTTCAACCGAGAAGAAGAGTTTGCTACAAAAGAGTTGAATTTTCAACCAAGAAAGATTTTTCAATCCAAAATCCAAAATTTTTCTCATCCAAATTGTTGAGTTTCAAGCCAGAAAGACGAATTTTTTACAGAAAAGTTGAATTTATAACCAAAAAATATGCCTTTATAACAAAATTATTCAATTTTTAACTAAAAAAAGACGAATTTTCAACAGAAGGAGTGAATTTTCAACTAAAAATATAATTTTTTTAACAAAAATATAATAGTTTAATTTTCAGTTAGAGAAATAAGTTTTAAGCCAAATAAAATTAATTTTTAACAGCAACATTAATTTTCTACCAAGAAGATTAATTTTTAACAAAATACATGAATTTTCAACCAAATATTTGAATTTTTACAGGAATTTTGAATCTAATAGTTAAAGTTTCAACAAAGAACTGAATTTTCAACCAAAAAGGCGAATTAGTCACCAAGAAGATTAATATTCTATCACAAAAGATAAAGTTTCAAAAAAATCCAGAAATTTTTAACCTTATAGTTGAATTTTCAACTGAAGAAGATAAATGTTTAACCAAACATTGAGTAGTTAAATTTTCAGTTAAAAAATATATTTTCAATGAAAAAAAAAACTAATTTTGAAGCCAAAGAAATGAATTTTTAACCAAAAGGATTAATTTTCGATCACAAGAGATTGATTTTCAACAACATATGTACATGAATTTTGAACCAAAAAAATTAAATAGTGAAGAAGAAAATTAATTTTGTATCACATAATACAAAGTTTCAAGAAAATATATAAATTTTCAAGCAAATAGTTGAATTTTCAATTGAAGAAGATGCATGTTCAAACATGGAATATTTAAACTTTCAGTTAAAAAAATATAATTTACAAAAACCAATGTTCAGAAAATTATTAAATCTGGGACCAACGTCAATTTTCAGGATGATCCGAGCAAGAACTGATTTAAATGCCCTGAAAATGGCAGATTTTTTCCTTTTTCTTTCTAAGAGGTATTTATGTTAGAAAATGTGGAATACCTCTAAAGTGTCAAGTTTTTATGTGAAATTTGTTATATAGCAGGATCAATTAAGATGTAAAAATAAGCGCAATAGAAGTAGCAAGAATTAACAGTTTGTGTCAACGTTTAGTTTTGCAAAATAATTATTGAAATGTAAATAATGAAAATATGGAACAATGATTCTTTTTAATTTACATGTTTTATTTTCCTTACTCTTTAACTTTAAAAATAAAATCTCTGTATACAAATAAACTAATTGAATACATTAATGTGACAAATATGTCCAGAAAATGTAGTAAATGGAATCTTATAGAAAATTCTAATCAAATTAAAATAGTGACAAAAATAATCTGTAAAAATCACTGGATTCAATGGAACGATCTGTGCCAACTTGAAGGCTTCGAAGCCGCCATTTTTTAGGGTTGTTTTGGTTCGGGGCCATTCGGGTCAGATCGGGATATGCGGGAGATTCAAATGTAGTATGGAAGAGAACTTAAAAATATTAATAAAAATCATGTAAAATTTAGTTTATTGTCAATGAGTCAATCGACTAAAACTGGAAACTAAATAAAACTTTATAGAAAGTGATTACATAAATAAAAATAATCGAACAGTACAAGAAAAGGAAAGTCGATGGGATTTTAAATTGGTGGAAGACACATTTTGTAAACGCGTGGTTTAAAATATTTATCATTTGAATTCAAGAGTTCGAATCTTTTAATTTCAATGATCGTGATCAATTCTTTCTCAATTGTTCAATTTTTATTTGCAGTCAGAAAGTTGTTCTTTTTCGACCTAGGATGACAAATATTGAGAATATTGAAAAGAGATCATGTTAAATGGCATATATATGGTGTCTAATAAATTGCTATTTATTTGAAGAAAACTTCAAACTTATTGTACTTTTCAAGAGAAAAAATAAAAAAACATTCTAAACCATGTGTTAACAAAATGTGTATTCCACCAATTTAAAATCCCATCTACTTTCCTTTTTTTGTACTGTTCGATTATTTTTATTTATGTAATTACTTTCTATTAAGTTTTATTTAGTTTCCAGTTTTAGTCGCGTGACACTACCCGATTCATGATTTTTATTAATATTTTTTAGTTCTCTTCCATACTACATTTGAATCTCCCGCATATCCCGATCTGTCCCGAATGGCCCCGAACCAAAACAACCCTAAAAAATGGCGGCTCCGAAGCCTCCAATTTGGCACACGCGTTTTCCATTGAATCCTGCATCCAGTGTATTATATATATCTGTGGTAAAAATATAATGTTGAAGATGGTAAAAATGACATACTTCAGACCAAAAGAATTCATTTGTTGGATCCTTTTTTCCAACTCATCGACGTCTCGAAAACTTATAGTTTTCCTCATCAGGATAAAAGTTATTGAATAGAGAAGTTTATAAACATCATCATCACATATAAGGCAGTTCCAAATTCTCCTTTTCCCATTTTTCTATAAAAAATTGTGGAAAAAAATGGACATAAAATTTTAAATATAAGTGTAACACAAAAACAAAAATCTGCCCGCTTCGCGGGCACATTCTCATGGCGCGCTTCGCGCTCGATTATGTATTCACCTCGCGCTACGCGCTCGAGCGTATTTACATCGCGCTTTACGCTCGGCTCCTCTAGATTTTTGAACTTCGTGTTCGACTTCGATGAAAAGAAAAAGTTTGTTTGCAAACATTATAAAATTATCAAAACCTCTACATATTAAGTGATTGTTAAATTTATTTTTATTTTAGACTGAAAAGGAACTTTATTTACTCAAGGTTCTATCGACCTTAAGGAACACATTCTCATCCAGACACTCGCGCTTCGCGCTCGATATTTGATTTGAAAATCATTTGAACCGTATGATAGAAACAAAAAAGTTTGAGCGCACTTACGGCGTGCGATTTGGTAAATACACTGAGCGCGCACTTTGTGCTTCGTGTTATATGTTCTTCATATACAAATTACTAAATTTGTATTTGATTTCAAATGAAAAGTAATGATATAATTCAGGCGACAAATTTTATTAGTTAACATTTTATTTTAGCTTGTGCCGTTTATCAAAAAAGTTAATTTTTTTCATTTTGAATATAATTTTACCACAAAACGGGTTTGTAAGTCTTTTTTGAATGCACAATTTGTGTTCATTTATATGTTTTCGTACCTTGCATTGTTTTTTCAAAAATTTGATTTTTTTTACTGTCAATGTTATTTTCACGAATAAAAAAAAACCACGCATCCTATCGAAACGTGAGTCACAATAAATTTGTACCTCTTCCTTGGATGAACAAATTTTGTTTCGGTCATTTTTTCGTAGCTGGTAATATTCGTCTGAAAATTTGATTTTTCTATTTTCAATGCTGTTTTTTACGAATAAAACAAAAACTACGCGTCATATCAAAAGGTGAATGATAAGAAATTTGTAGATCTTTTTTAGGTGCACAATTTTGGTGAGATGATCTTTTCTGGTATCTTGCATAGTTTGACAGCAAAATGGCTTTTTTGATTTTTCATTAATTTTTTGTGCGATCAAAATTTGAATTTTTTATTTTTCAAAAAATTCAAAAAGTTGTTATGAAAATATTATAGGGTGTTCAAAAAGCAACGTTTTTCTCCTCTTGACTTTTTTTCATATCGTGCGTTTTTCGGCTTAAAATGTTCATTTTCGTTTGTTTTTTGGAATTTTGAAAATGCTATAACTCCAGTAATTTTTTTTTTATCACGAAAAGTCATAAGAATATTTTGTTCGTCATTTTGCGTACTACTAATAACCGTACATAGAATTTTCAAATCTTCAAAAAAAGTGGTCTCAAAAATTTTCAAAATGTGCTCACTTTTTGGATTTTCATCCAAAATAGCTGGTTAACGAACTCGTTCTCTATTTTTCGGCCATAAAAAAGTGTGCCAAAGCTCAATCAAATCTGATCATTTTTTCGAAAGTTATCGTGGCTACAGGCAGACAGACTACAGACAGACAGACACCTTCGTAAAAATCGTTTTTTCTAGCTCAGGGGGTCTCAAAACGTGGAGATTTGATGAAAACCGACTATTTTAAATTTTACATAAAACCAATACCTTCTCATTAGAATGAGAATGTAAAAAAGTGAGGTTAAGAAATGTAATTGATGTATTTACCTTTAGGATCTTCCTTTCAGTTTACATTTCTAGTTAAAAATGTTCAAATTTATGTTGATTTAAAAAAAAATTAGATAGAAAGTTGCAAAATTGTAATTAAAATCAATAATTTAGTGAAAACATTGTGTAAACATCGGAAATAAAACTGTCGTTTTGCTCCATTTTTCAAACGAGGAAAAGAGAAAGAGAAACATTAGCAAAGACAGAAATGGCAATGCCGTCTCATCAATTTATATCAAAAGGTACTAAAATTTCGAAATAATTCTGATGACTAAAATTAAACAAAAGAATTAAAAATTATTAACGATCATTAAAAATTGAAATGACACATACTGCTGTTGATAATTAATTAAATGTAAGTTAAAATTACAATAATATAAATAATTTAATTAAAAAATTGACCAATTTGAAAAAATTTAGAAGATCAAATATTCGCAATATAAGTTTTCTATTGTTGTAAATTTGAAAATAGAAAAATTTGGGTAAATTTGTTTTTTTTTTTAAATTAAAAGTTAGATAAGATTACAATAACAACATAATTAAATTAGTTGAAAATCTCAAATTTCAAATAATAATTTTATCTTCTTTTTATTTAATCAGTTGCAAAATTCAAATTTTAATAATTTTTTAAATTAAAAAGTTCAAGACTATATTATATATTGGACTATAATTATTAAGATGTGAAATTATATTTAAGAAATTATTACTATTTTTTAATTCTCCTCAGGGTTTTCATTTAGTTTTTCATATGTTGTAGTATAATTTAATAATTTTTGCATTTTTAAAAAATATGATTCCTTCTTAAGAATAACAGTAATATTACCTTTATCTGCATGGGTGATTAATAATTGTTTATTAGAATTGATAAAAGTTTGTGTGTTTATTAATATTTTGTGCTAAGACTCTATCAACATGAGTAATTTTATTATTCTGTAAAAAATGATGTGATGTATTAATCACTCTATGTCTTAACAAATCACGATCTTCAGTATTTTTAATTAAACAAATATTTGACTCTATATCTTTAACAATATATAAAATTATTTTACGTTTGTTTGTTAAAAAAGATGAACTAAATTTGTTTCCTAACCTTAAAATATAATGAACTTCGTCAGGAATAACAACATTACTAAAATTTATAATGCAAGGATCTTTATAATCAGAATCAATTTCATCTTTATGTTTGTTTATATTTATAGGTTAATGAACTAATAGATTTAATGCTTTCACCTAGCACGCCTATTTACCAAAGAACTGAATCCTTCCACAGGAAACTATCACGCACGTCCAAAACTCTTTCGACTTCATCAAAAAGATACTGTTTCTATATGATGCTAAGCTAGTGCTGATTGCGTGAAATGTCTTAGCCTGACTCTACCCTCATGTTCCTTTACACGTTGGCTCACCGCTCTCCCAGTTTCTCCAATATAGACTTTGTCACAAGAACAAAGGATTTTATATACTCTCGGATCATTGAGAGATGCCTTTTTATCTTTAGGTTTGTTTAAAAGTTGTCCTATTTTTTCAGGGCAGACAGATACAACAGATTATTTTTTATTTGGAAAAAATAATTTACAGAGAATATTTGAAAAGATTTCAAAGCAAATGCAAATTTTTATGTATGCATAAGAATTGAACAGAAATTCAATCAGTGATAAAAATTTATTTGAAACTACTGAAAATATTATGTACTCTCTAATTTAAACTTACAATTATTTTAGAAATTTTCAGAAACCTTTTCAAGTTTAAACATTTTTTTAATCTCTTCAAAACTTCTAACATTTTTAATTATATTTTAAACTGTCTTAATTTTTTCTTACAATTTGGAAAAATCTTTCAAAATTAAGAAAATTGCCTTACAATCTTGCATATTTTTTTCGACATTTTTAGAAACCTTTTGAAATCTGTGGAAATATCCTTTAAAAATTAATTTTAAAATTGAAAAATTATTTCAAATTTTTCCAGGAATCTTAAGAAAGTTTTTTGTATAGCTTTGAAACCTTTCACAATTCTTAATAAGCTTCTATTTTTTTCAAAGACTTCTTAAATCTACATTTTGTTAAAAATTTTTTAAAATATTTCCAGATGCTTTTTTACAATTTTTGAAATTTTTAAAATTCTTTCAATATAATTCTTTGAAAATTAATGTTTGAAAATAAAAATCATCTGAAATTTTGCTAACAATCTTGAGAAATTTTTTACTCCCTTAAAAGCGTTCAAAATTCTCAAGATGTAAATTATTCTCTAATCTTTTCAAAACTTCTGAATATCTGTTGAAAAAATTTTTTTTTCCTAAAATTTGTTAAAATTCAGCAAAATTAAAAAAATTTTCCTATCATTTTCCAGATTCTTTTTGACATCATTTGAAATGTTCAAAAGTCAAAACTTAAAGTTAATCTTTCAAGATAGAACCGAAATCATTTTAAATTTTTCCCAGAAATATTATTGTCAGTATCAGAAATTTTTTGGGTTGCCGCTACCAGTGAGGTAGCAAAATGTTAAAAACAGAATTATTTTCCAATTCTAATAGGTCATTTACAATGAAATTTTTCTCTTTTATTAATACTGCTCAGGAACAATTAGAAATCAATTTTATTTTTTAAGTTACTTTTAGTCTTCAATATTATAATTTCAAACCTTTCGATTTTAAATTATAAATCTTTTGATTTTAAATGATTTAGATTCAAAATTTGGTGCTTTTAGAAATTATACTGATTACACTAAATTTTATTACACTAATTGAAAAAGTTGTAAAATATCATAGACTAGAAAAACATTTTGAACTATTATGTTTTTTGAATAAAAAAAATTGATTTAATTTTATATAATTTCGACTGATTTAAAATTAATGTGTTCAATTAAAAATAATATATCTTGAAACCAGTTTAATTAAAAAAGTTGATATTATTTAACTTAGAAACTTGTCAGTTCCCAAATTTTAAAGATGTATGTATCAGCAAAGTTTAGTTTTTGTACCATTTTGAAGGAGTTTTAGTATCCAATATTTTAATTTCAAATTATTCAAATTCAAAATTATGTGCTTTTATGAATTATAATTATTACAACCAATTTGATAACACTAATTAAAAAAAAAAAGTTTTTAAATATCAACGACTCAATAACTCTCTTAATATTTGCTGACCCGTAGAGAGCATGCAGCTCATCATTATGCAGTTTTCTCTATTCACCAGTCTCTTCGTCCCTCTTTGGACCATAGATTTTTCTAAGTACTTTATTTTTAAAAACTCTAAACCTATTCTCCTCTCCTTTCGTCAGCGCCCACGTTTCACACCCGTACATAACGACCGGCATTATTATCGTTTTGTAAATTCTTACTTTGATGTTTCTAGATAGCAATCGCGATTTTAGTAGCGTGTTTGCTGCATAATAGCACCCATTGCCAGCGTGCAGCCGCGCGTTGATTTCCGTTTTAATGTTATTTTCGCTAGTTATAATAGACCCAAGGTATTTAAACTCGTTAACCCTTTCGAATTTCATATTTCCGGACATTAGATCCCCGACTACATTACTTTGTGCGGATCTGACGACGGTCATATATTTTGTCATCGATTCGATAACTTCCAAACCAATATCTTTGGCTTTTGTGATCAAGATTTGTGCATTTTTAGCTACGGTTTCTTTATCATCCCCTAGTAAGTCGAGATCATCCGCATACCCAAGAATTTGTATTATCCCATTGAGGGTAGCACCGGTCGGTTTCGCTTGTACTTGTCTGACCACGTATTCTAAAACTAAGTTGAAAAGGGCGCACGAAAGTGCATCGCCCTGTTTCAGACCATCCCGGATCGAAAACTCTTCAGATAAATTTCCGTTTACACTTATTCTACCCCTACTGCCGCTTAAGCAAATTTCGATAAGCCTAACTAATTTTCTTGGTACACCCACGAACTCTAGGATCCAGTACATTCGTGCGCGTATAATAGAGTCGTAAGCTTTTTTGAAATCGATAAATAGCTGATGCACTACTTCATTAAATTCCCATTTCTTTTCTAACAGTTGTCTAATTGTAAACATTTGATCGCTTGTAGATAGGTTTCGGCGGAATCCACACTGGTGATCCCCAATGATTTCCTCGGCAAAAGGAGTTAGTCTACTTAAGATTACATTGGACAGGAGCTTATAGCACGAAGGCACAAGTGAAATTCCCCGGTAATTGTTACAGTTCGTTTTATCGCCTTTTTTAAATATGGGAATAATAATAGAGGTATTTCATTCCTCCGGCATGCGTTCTGTTTTTCAAACTGCGCGTATTAATTTACAAATTTGGCTTGTGAGGCAAGGGCCTCCATTTTTTATCAGTTCTGACGGTAGGTCGTCGATGCCCGCGGCTTTGTTATTTTTCAACTTCTTTATGGCCATTTCTATTTCTACATCAGTAGGATCATCAATTAGTAGATCGGCAGTGTGGATTTTACCGAGATTACCTTCAACGGGGGCTTCGCTTACATTTAATAGCTTACCGAAATAGTTTTTCCATAAATTCAGTCTCTCTGTCGCATCGGCTACCAGATTGCCATTTTCGTCCCTCATTACTTCCGTTCTACTTTGGAAGCCTTTCCTTATAAAATTAATTCCCCTGTACATCTCACGCGGGTTATTTTGTTTATTATGCGTTTCTATCGCTAGTATTTTATTCTTTTCCCACTCTCTTTTCTTGGATCTATAAAGCCTATTTGTACTTTTACTAATCTCGAGATACTTCTTATGTGTTTGATCGTACGTATTTTGTAAACTAATTAGTTTGGCCTTCCGACGTTTTTCAAACCAAAGTTTGCACTCTTCGTCAAACCATGGTTGGTTTTTGGTTACTTTCTTTAAACCTATAGTAAGTTTCGCGGCTGTCTTTATCGCCTTTTTCATATTGCTCCACAGGGTTTCCGAGTCCTCCACGTAATTATCGTTATCGTCTCTCTGTTCTTGGAGAACGTCGAAACTATTAGAAATCTCAACTTGATAATTTAATATTTCTGTTGGTGTTTTAAACTTACCTATATTGAAACGAACTGTTGGCTCTGTGCGGCTTGTTTTCTCACTTAACGCTAGCCTAGATCTTAGTTTTACTATCACGAGAAAGTGGTCTGAATTTAAATCTGCTCCCGTGTACGATCTTATATCGAGAATGTTTGTATGACGTCTTCTGTCAATTAGAACGTGATCAATCTGATTGTGAGTGATACCATCTGGTGATGTCCAGGTGGCCTTATGTATATTTTTATGCTTGAAAAATGTGCTTTTGACAATGAAGTTCTTTGAAGCTGCAAAGTTTATTACTCTAGTACCATTATCATTACTGACGTCATGCAAACTTTCCGACCATATTGTAGGCCTATACATCGGTTCTTTTCCAATTTTCGCGTTGCAATCTCCCAAAACTATTTTTGCGTCATACGTTGAGAACTTGTCAAAAACCTATTCGATTGTTTCGTAAAAAAGATCCTTACGGTCTTCGTCTTTGTCCTCGGTGGAAGTAACAATTTCTTTCATAACATGTGATCACTTAGGAACTTTTCACGATAGTAACAGGTTAGCTGGGTAGCCAAGGAGAGCATAACAGCATCTGAAATAATTTAGTTCAGTTCATCATAATCATCGCCATAAATATATAAAAGATGTAACAATAGTAGAAAAAATGAATACAATAATTAATAAAAATACATTTCACAAAATAACGATATTCACACATATGAAGCCACACTAAAGTAGTGAATAAACTGTACCTTATACAACTAAACATTTAACATCATAAATAATAACTAGAATAGCATAGTTAACTCGTTCTCCTAACGTGTCGTTATAAAGTACTTGTGTCTCAAATCGACGATAAACCATACGAGAGTACTTCTGTATGGGGTAATCCGGAAATATGAATATTCCTCTTTAGATCATAAATGAATCTGATGCAAGAGTGGATAGCCACCGGTAATTTATTACTTAGTTCCTGTTTCAAATCATCGTAAACCACCCAGCAATAATCTATTCGTGAACAAATGAGAGACATAACTAGTTTTCAAAGCAATGTAATTTGAAGAGACTTATTGTTAGCCCTAAGGGGTTGGAATGTGGCGTCTATATTGCTGATAATTTTTGGTACTTGTTCTACCCAAGGTAATATAGGATTCATGATCATTATCAGGTTTCGTACATTTCCAACAAAAGGAATTGATATACCATGCACATAAGGTGTAGATAAAGAGTCATTGTCAATCTGACTTACACTGTGAAAACTATAAATCCATTTTAATTGAGCATCATTTTTTTGGCGTTCTATTATAATACCAAATCGTCTCGTTTTGAATGGTAGTTCGTACTATTTTACTTTGCTAACTTCAGAGTGAAAAGTGGTACGAAATAGCGAACTAAAATAATACACAGGGAGTATTGTTAGAATTGCTTGCAACTTCATGCTTAAAAGAAACAGAAAACAATCACGTAGAAAAAGCAGAGATATGCAAGACCCGGACCAGACTCAAAATTTATGGGTCCAGGTTCAACAATTTGCATCAGAAGATCCAATATGAAAACTCGCGTCCGGGTATCTCAAAAATTCACTGCCGTATTTTTCGGGTCGGATCTCTAGTAGCACCAGCAGTCTCAATGGATGTTGATCGCGCGCTTATTTGAAATGATTAAATATGGATATCAATTTTTTACAATATATAATGATTACAAAATATGGAAATCATTGTTGTCGCTTTTCCTCAAGGCCGATTGGGTAATTTGAAAAACTCGAAGAAAAAAATGTTGTCAAATTTACACACATAATTAAGAATTTCAGTTTCAGTTGATTGAGATTTATCAATTTAAATTTTTATTACTACATTTTCAGTAAGAATAATTAATTTTCATCCAAGAAAGAGAAAAAACTGTTAAATCGAACAGAAAACAAATTTTCAATAAAAGAATTACATTTTCAAAGAAAGAAAGATTTGTCAATCCATGAACAAAAAAAATTCTCATCTAAAATGTGTAGTTTTTAAAGTTATAAAGACAAATTTTTTGAAAAAAAGTTAAATTTACGAATCAAAAATATGCATTTCCTACAAACCGAATTTAATTTTCGACTTTAAAATACGAGTTTTCAACAAAATGAGTGAATTTTTAACTGAAAAAGATCAAATTTCTAGAAAAAATGAAATCGCTATATTTATAATTTGAAAAATTCATTTTCAACCAAAAATAAAATGAATTTTCAAGCAAATATTTTAATTTTTAATGAAATTTTTAACCAAAAATGTTAATTTTCTACAAAAAAAAAAATATTTCAACAAAATAGATGAACCTTCTATTAAAAAAGATCAATTTTCAACAAAAAGTAGAATAGTTTAATTTTTAGTGAGAGGAATAAATTTTTAAGCAAATAAAATATATCTACAGCGGAATAATTGAATTTTCAACCAAACAAATACATTTTTTACCAACAAGATTCAATTTATATGAAAAAAAAATTTCGACAAAAATTAAGTTAAAAAAATTGATTTCCAATAAAAACACTAATATTCAACCAAAGAAAAATTAATTTGCAATAGAAAAATAATTTTTCTACCAAAAAAGGATAATTTTTTAACAAAATACATAAATCTTCAACCAAATATTTTAACTTTTAATGGAATTTTTAACCTAATAGTTGAATTTTCAACCAAAAATGCAAACAAAAGTTTCAACAATATACAGAAATTTTCAAACAAGCATGTAGTTACATTTTTAACTGAAGAAGAATAATATTCAAACAAACATGATATAGTTGAATTTTTAATTAAAACACAAATTTTCAATTAAAAAAAGAAACTAATTTTGAACCAAAAAAATTAATTTTCTATCAAAAAAGAATAATTGTTAATAAATTACATTGATTTTCAACCAAATAGTTTAATTTTCAACTGAAGAAGATAAATGTTCAATTAAACATGGAATGGCTAAATTTTCGATTGAAAAAATAATTTTAAAGATGTTAACAAAATAGTTGAATTTCGAAAAAAAAAAATATTTCTCAACTAAAATGATGAATTATGAAAAAAATATAAATTTTTAACAAAGTAGTTTCGCTTAGTAGATTTTTGTCTAAGGTTCTAGTTATTTAAAATTTACATTTGTGGAAGAAGGTATTCCGTTCTTTGAATTTAAAAGCAATCATTTGTTCATAAAAAGTAGAATGAAATTATTTATTCTTCACCTTAAAGGAGCCTAAGACAAAAAATTTTTAATTTAAACGCTCAATAAATAAATAATTAATTATTATTATAATTATTAAATAAATAATTCACGCCATCATTTTCAATTCTCTAAATTGAAGAATGAATAAACGAATTTACAGATTTTCAAAATGATATCGTTTTAAGCAATATCAGGTTGAAAACATTAGAAATTGGAAGATTACATTTTTTTAAACTGAAATATATTTAAATTAGAAGTAAAATTATTTTAATTTTAGGTCCTTACAAATTCATAATTGTTCAATTGTTATTCATGAATCAAAAATTGTTTTCAAATCTATTTTAATAATTCTCTTAAAATTGCTATTTTTATAAATAAATATCATTTAAAACCTTTTCAGGAATCTTAAGTAAATTTTCAAAATTATATCATTTTAAGCAACTAGAATTTTTCCTACAATTTTTTGAGAATCCTGTAAAAGTAAAAAAAAAATACCTCAGAAACATCCTGATTCTTTTTTGAAAATTTCATTAAATATTCTTTTAAAATTAACTAAAGAAATAAGAATTTTTTATTCATTTAAAACCTTTCAGAATGCTTGAAAAGTTTATAAATTTTGTGTTCGACATTTTCAAACATCTGCATTCTGTCTACAATCTTTTTTTAATTTTGCTCTTAATATTCATTTTTCAAAATAAAAAAAAAAAGACGAGTTTTCAACAAAATACATTAATTTTCTAACAAACAGTTGAATTTTCAAATTATACAATATACAGGATAAAGTTTCAACCAAAAACAGAATAGTTGAATTTTCATCCAAAAATGATAACATTAAAAAATAATTAAATTTTCCAAAAATAATTACATGTTTAACAAAATAGTTGAATTTCTAACCAAATAGTTGAATTTTCAGCATACAAAGATACATTTTGAATCAAATAGTCGAATTTTCGCAAAAAGATTATTAAAATATATTTGAATTTGCAAGATAAACAGACAAATTTTTTAGAAGACCGTTGAATTTTCATTTAAAAAAAAATCATTTTCAACTAAGAAAGATGAATTTTCAACAAGATAGTTAAATTCTCAATCGAAAAGTTAAACTTTTAACAAACAAGAATAATTTTCTACCCAAAAAGAAGAATTTTTAAGGAAATATATTAATTTTCTACCAAATAATTAAATTTTCAACTAAAAAGTTGAATTTTCAACAAACAAGATTAATTTTCAACAAACAAGATTAATTTTCTACCCAAAAAGACGAGTTTTCAACAAAATACATTAATTTTCTAATAAACAGTTGAATTTTCAAATTATACAATATACAGGATAAAGTTTCAACCAAAAACGGAATAGTTGAATTTTCATCCAAAAATAACTGTAAAAAATAATTAAATTTTCCAAAAATAATTACATGTTTAACAAAATAGATGAATTTTCAGCATACAAAGATACATTTTCAATTAAATAGTCGAATTTTCACACAAAAAAGATGATTTTCAATCAAGAAAGATGATTTTTCAACAAGATAGTTAAAATCTAAATCAAAAAGTTAAACTTTCAACAAACAAGAATAATTTTCTACTCAAAAAGACGACTTTTTAACAATATATATGAATTTTCTACTAAAGAATTAAATTTTCAACCAAAAAGTTGAATTTTCAACAAGCAAGATTAATTTTCTACCCAAAGAGACGAGTTTTCAACAAAATACATTAATTTTCTAACAAACAGTTGAATTTTCAAATTATACAATATACAGGATAAATTTTCAACTAAAAACGGAATAGTTGAATTTACAGATAAAAACTCTGGTAAAAAAAACTTTGAACGAAAAAAAAAAACAAATTATCAACAAAATTGTTAAATTTTCCATCCAAAAGACGAATTTTCTACAATACGAAAGACGAATTTTCAACGAAACAGTTAAATTTTTTACTGAAAAAGATAAATTTTTTACCAAAATTGAAAAGTTTATTCTTCAGTTCAAAAAATTTATTTTTAACCAAACATGAAACGAATTTTCATCAAAATAGTTAAATTTTCAACCAAAGAGATGAATCTTCTACTAAAAAAATGAATTTTGAACAAAGTAGTTGAATTTTTGATAAAAAATATGACTTTTTGAAATTTAGTTACATTTTCTACAAAATAATTGAATTTTCAACCAAATAATAGAATTTTTAACCAAACCAGATAAATTCCAAACCGAAAATATAATAGTAGCCTTTTCAATAAAAAAAAAAAGAATTTTTGCCTAAAAATATAGTTGAATTTTCTTATTGGGTTAAAGTTCTTAGTGTTATCTAAGTTCGTAAAGACATTTCCACGTATGCCCCCCCTCAAAACTTAGTTATCAGCCCCCCCCCCCTCAAACTGGAAACATA
Organism: Andricus curvator; assembly: GCA_932195095.1. Taxonomy (NCBI): domain Eukaryota; kingdom Metazoa; phylum Arthropoda; class Insecta; order Hymenoptera; family Cynipidae; genus Andricus; species Andricus curvator. The sequence goes on from CAKNYM010050079.1 coordinate 49,402, forward strand.
GTTTATGGAAAGTACCGCCAGACCACTTTTTCTTTTAGGACTACACCACTGCGTATATTATTATAAAATGAATTAAATTACAATTTTTAAAAAGTACATATTTTGTATTATTGAAAATTAAGGCTTGAAAAAATGTTTTCGAATGAAAGTTTTGGAATTTTGATTTTATTTTATTATCATCTCACTTTATTTTAAACGCAACATTCATTTACATAACTGATATATAAATAAAAAATAGTTTAAACATCGTAATAATATATCAAATGCAAAATCGAAATCACTATTTTAAGATGAGATAAACGTTGAATAATTAAAAAATTAATTAACTAATTAAAAAATGGAATATTCCAAACTCATCAACTGCAATTTTAAATGTTCTAACTTGAGCAATTTTGAATTTTTTTAAATGTTTACTTAAAAATTTAACTATTGTTGAAACTTTTTTTGTTGAAAATTAATTTTTTTAAACTCACAATTGAACTATTCCATTTGTGTTTGAAAATTGATCTTTTTTATTCGGAAATTCAACTATTTGTTTGCAAGTTCAAATTTCGTTCAAAAGTTATATTTTTTGGCAGAAAGTTGGTTAAAAATGTAACTATTTGGTTGAAAATATATTTATTCAAAGTTGATATTTCTTTTTTTTATTTTTAAAATTCAAATATTTGGTTAAAAATTTATGTAATCTGTTAAAAATTCGTCCTTTTTGTAGAAAAATAATCTTCTTGCTTTAAAATTCGACATTTTGAATACAATTTTTTTTCTTCATTGGCTAAAAAATCTTTTTTGGTTGAAAACTCAACTCTTGTTGCAAATTCGTGCTTTCGGATTAAAGATTCAACAGTTTTGTAGAAAATTTGAATTTTCTCTGGAAAATTCAATAGTTTTGTGGGAAATTCAACTAATTGGTCGAATTTTGAACAACTTTGTTAAATATTCATTTCTTAGTTAAAAATTCATCATTTCATTTAAAGTTTTTTCTTGTTTGTTAAAAAGTAGGTTTTTTTAACTAACAATTGTAATGTTTGGTTGAAAATTAACTTTTTAATTATTAATTCATATTTTCGCGTTGAAAAATCAACTGCATTGTAGAAAATTCTTCATTAAGGCTTCAAAATTCAACAATTTGGGAGAAAATTCAGTTTTTTCAATTGAAAATTAATTTTTTGAAACGAAAATATAACTATTCGATTTTTAGTTAAAAACTGATGTTCTTAATTCAACAATTCAACTATTTTGTTCAAAAATGATCTTACTTGTTGAAAATTTAAAATTGCGAAAGTTAAAAATAAATTTCTTGCTCAGAAACCTTTTTTTATTTTTCGTTTTCGGAAAAAAATGTTTGTCGTGAATTAGGATTTTTGTGATTTTATTTTTTTTTTGCGATTTTCGAACGTTATAAACACCACGAAAAAAATGTTTCCCATGGATAAGAAATAATAACATGTTTCTTTGGTTCGAGCTGACTCAATTTCAGGTTCGAATCAATCCAAAAAACATGTTTTTGTATATTTTCAAACAATTTTAAATAAGGCAAATTTTTTTGTAATTAAAAAAAATTTTTTAATTGTAAATTTAAGAAATAGAACAGAAGATATTAACCGATTTCAAATGTTTTAAATTTATATTGAAAGTATTAATTATAGTAAGAATGAAATGACAAATCTTGGAAAGAAATATTTATGAGAACGATGTTAAACATATCAAAATTGTGTATTCAACGAATTTTATTTTTTCCCGCACTTTTTCATTTCACTCTGGATGGATTTCCAACGATCTCAGTATATCTAATTTTCAAAAATAAATCTTTAATGGCAGAAATCATTGAAAAATCATTAAAAATTATTTAAAAATGTAAGATTTCTTCCGAAAAGGTTGTTTTCTTTTTCGACATATGAAAATAAATGTTTAATCTTTCCCCTATTTTCCCCTTTTTCGTGTGAAAACCACCCTATTTATACTTCAATACAAATAGTATTACTATTTCAAATATTAAGGCTAACAATCTCGCGCAGTGCTTATTGCAATGCAAAAAAGCAGATAGAACTCACTTGCAAAAGTCAAACTCACAATTCTTTACTTACTATGAAAATTAGTTATTCATACAGTTTACATGTTTAAATTTACTATTTCAAATAGTTATTGAAGCTACTTGTTCTAGTAATCTTTCTTTTTACAATTTGAAGTAGTAATGCTGATTTTAGGTTTTGTATATTTTGAGATCACTATCTCATTCATTATCAAAAACTATTTCAATTGTTTCTTCTACAATGCGAACAAGTAAACTTCAAGTTAACAATACATAAAAGTGAATATAACTATCTACTTTTTTCCGTGAATGGTTTCTCAATTTATGTTTTACATTTATTCGGGAATAGACATTGTCAGTATGTGAAGTAAAAAGAAAAAAATATTTTCTATGAAGGGCAACAGGAACTGAATGCATCTTTTATAATAACTTATAGGAATTCTGTACTAAAACCTCGTTTAGTGGCATCAAAATAAAGTGGCCTTAGAATAGAGCCACCCACTGTATTTTTGGAAGACTGTTTCCATACCGAAAACTAGCCTTGAAATGATACTTTTTTATATTGTACATGATATGAACTGCGAAGAAGCATTGCTAAAGTCTTTGCAATAGTGATAGCAAATCTAAGATTACAAACCAATTTGTTAATCGAAGAAATATCATCATTAGGCTACTAATCATATGTGGTAGTTCAGATACAGAACCATGCGAATATATCTGAAGATCGTTTGTGTAAATGGATCTTTTACAAAATCGAAGAACGCCAACTGAGCAACATACGTCAATAATGTAAAGCAGCGTAACAATGTCCCAAAGCTTACGTAACAGAATGTTATGTTTTGTCTCTTTCTGAAACCTGATTGATAGTCATTAAATACATCATTTCAGGATAAATATGTTGAGATCTGTCTGTGCAAAATATTTTCTAAGGCTTTGGACAACAAGCAGAGTGATGAAGTAGGTCTGATATCACTGGATTCATATCGATTTTTAAACTTAATCAATGGTTTCTTTTTAGTCAATGGTTTCTTAATTTATGTTTTACATTCATTTTGGAATAGACATTGTCAGTAGGTTAAGGAAAAAGAAAAAATATTTTCTATGAAGGGCAACAGGAACTGAATGCATCTTTTATAATAACTTATAGGAATACTGTCTACTTCCCTTGCATCAGATTTAATATCGTTTATTACTTCATATGCATCTAATAGAGTAATATGTGAAAAATGATTTACTATCGTCAAAGGTTTCTGAATTGAACAGATGTAACATTTTCTGATGATATTTAAACTGTCGAGAAATAATGATTCAGCTCATCAGAAATTCTTTCCAAGGTTGTGATGAAGCAGTAACTGGGAAAGTCCATAAAGTGTGAATATGTGTCTTCTAAATTTTTGTAGGTTAGAAAAAAATGGGAATCAGAAAAATATTTATTATAGCATGCTATGTTCCAGTTGATGATTGAAGAGTGTATTATCAGATTTTTTTTTAATTAAGCTAAAGAAATTTTAGGTTCAACATACATAACTTTTCCCAAAAAAAAGTGTGTATTTAACTTGATTCAAAAGATATGTTTTTTGCATAAATGAAATTAACATGGAAGAAGAAAAAAAAATTCAAACTTAAACAATTTTAGATGCAGTAAAATTTGTAAAAGGTTTTAAGGCATACTCAAATTATAAAAGAACAGCATTGTGCAGAAATTTTTCAATAAAATCATTAGATTGATAATTTTGCATTCCATAGAGGTATTTTAAATGTTTGAAATATTGTTTGCACAAATTCTAAACTTAACTAACAGAAAATCAATTTTAATATTCTGTTATCATATGATGAAATTCTGTACTTATGAAGCTTTTTGATTCAATTTCTTATATCAGGGTTACAACGGAATTTTAATTTGATATTTCCAGGTCTTTTGAACGCTTTTTCCAAAGTAATTTTTATTAAATTGTATACCTTTGATAGCTTCATTCCAGTAGCATAAAGAGACCTTTAGAGGAATAGAAAAAATATCAGTAAAGAAGATTATTCGCATAAAATGAAATTAATTAAATTCTGATTCAAAAAATGTAAAAAGGTGAAGGAAATCTTTAAAAATTAATTACTAATTTCAATAAGGTTCATTTTCCTTTACACACGATAAATTTAAATTCATAGGTTCTAGTTACATTCTCATCAGGAAAGGTATGAGATTTTTTAAAATTTGACCCCCCCTCCCCCCGCTTTTTTCGAATTTTCACGTTTTGAGACTTTCTGTACCAAAAAACAGGTTTTCGGGAATATGCCTTTCTGTTTCTTCATGTGTGTTTCTGTGTGTATGTGTGTGTGTAGATTTTTTGCCTGTAAGCACAATAATTTTCGGAAGAATTGAGTGAGCCAGCTATTTTGGATAAAAATTAAAAAAGTTAGAGCATTTTCAAAATTTTTGAGACCACCTTTTTCAAGAATCAAAAATTCTATTTACGGCTATTCATATTACCCAAAAAGACAAACAATTTATCCTAATGACATTTTTGGATAAAAAAAAAATTACCAGAGTTATAGTATTTACAAAATTCTGAACGAGATACGTGATGAGAATGTGTTCGTTAAAGCCGAAGGAGCTTTAACGAAAGAGAATTCACAATCACCGAGTTAAAGTTGTTATTATTATTTATTATTTTTATTATATTATAATATTATTATAAATATTATTATAAATATTATTATAATTAAAATTAATGCCTTGACCATCAATTTTAAAAGGTGCACATAGTCCAAGAACTTCAATTTTCTGTTCCGTTTAATTGCATCTTCATTATTTTCCAAACTAGAATCTTTTATATTTGAATTTTTATTAATTGGGAAGGATTTTTAATTTGGATTATTTTCAAAACAGGTAACTTTAGAATTTTTTATTTTGAAAAAAAATTCATGCTTTTATTTAGCATTATTTATTCTTGAAAAAATTTATATTAAAATATTGTTAAATTCATATCTTGTTTTTTTCAAATTGTTTATTGCTAAGATTTTCAAATTATCGATGCTTCCAATTTTATATTTTATATTTTTCAATGCGTTTAAATCAAATTGCTGATTCTGAAATAGGGTGGTCCAAAAATGCATTGGAAATTTTTTTTTTTAATTTTTATCGGGACAACCCCAAATTTGTTCGAATCCACCCAAAAATAAATCCATTTTCTTGTTTTGGAAAAAATGATATTTAGGGGTGGCGCAACCCCCTTGAAGTTTAACATGTATTTCCCATAAGAAAAAAAGACGTTTTTGTAAATCTTATTCAGAATCCTCAATATTATCTCAGTCGAGTTGAAACTCAACATTTATCCTAACAATTAGCCATAGAATACGAATAAAATATCACTTTTCAAAAACCCACTCCATAAGTCTGTTTTATAGGGTCCCAAAGAAACCCCATAAGTGAAAAAATGGGTTTTGCGAGTTTTTGGCGCTAATAATGATTTTTTTGCGGTTTTTTTAATGCGAATTGTTTCTAATACATAAAATATTACTTTATACTAAAAATTAGATATGTTCCTGAATTGTTTAAACAATTTATTATTGTTTTTAGCAATTTTCTCATAGAATGGAGTTAGAAAGACGTGGTTTTTTCACAAATTTTCCATTTGTTGTCCAATTTTCAATTAGAGGGAAGTGATAGTTCATCAATGTTAACAATAGTGATTGTTTAAACAATTTATTATAATTATTAATAATATTATATTTGAATAATGCTAGAAAGATGCGGATTTTTTTTTAATTTCTGGCTTTTTGTCCAATTTTCATCTGTAGTGAAGTAATAATGAATTTAAGTTAACAAAATAATTGTTTAAACAATTTATTATAATTATTAATAATATTATATTTGAATAATGCTGAAAAGATGCGGTTTTTTTTTTAATTTCTGGTTTTTTGTTCACTTTCTATTCGGAGTGAGGTAATAATGAATTCAAGTTAACAAAATAATTGTTTAAACAATTTGTTATACTTGTTGATAATATTCTTTTTGCTTAATCGGTAGAATGTTGCGGTTTTTTCTGAAATTTTCAACTGTTTGTTTATTTTTTATTAGGCGTGACTTGACAATTAATTAGATTTAGCAAAAATAATTGTTTAAACAAATTATTATTGTTTATGACTATCTTCATCTATATCGATTGCGCATGATAGTTGCGGTTTTACGGCAATTTTTACCTTTCTGTCCTTTTTTCACTTAGTGAGGTAATAATTAATTAAAGTTAACAGAAAAGTTGTTTCAACAATTTAATATTGTTTATAACTATCTTTTCTTAGATAAGTGCTAGAAAGTGGCGGTTTTTTCTAAAATCTTTCACTTTGCTTCGCCTGCTTAATTACTAACAATTAATACATAAACATTAGAGATTTGCAATTCCAAGTTTTTTTTACGCGAAAAACGTGAAAAGAGAGAAAACCTGTACTTACAAAAAAAAAAGTAAGAAAAAAAAATTACAAGCTCAAAACAAGAATCGGTTTTAATTCCTCTATTTTCCTTCAATGCTCTTAAGTGCTTTCGAGCGGAAAGAAATCGTTGCTGGGAAAAGTGGTTAGCCACTTAGTTTGAGACCCTTTTTAATTAACAAATAATCGATTTAATTTAGTGGATCTGCAAAATTCTTTATTTGTTGCAATTTTCTAAAAACCTTAAATGCACAAATCATAAATGCACTAATAGGTACAGTTTCCGATAAAAAAAAAAAATTATTATAAAATCATATTTTAGAATTATTTTTTATATGTGAGAAGTTGTAGGCTCCGGAAGCTACGATCATGGTTCTTTAAAAGCAACCAATCCCGACGCAACTGGAACGTGTACGTCATCCGCTTGTGCTCCTTCTGTCCTAGAAGGTAAGCAAGAGCGGGAAATTTACGCGAGAAAACATCGGGCAACACTGTTCCTTGGAGTCAGGTCTCTAGCCGCGGATGATCTTACGCGGCAGACGGGACAGTTGGAGATGAAGTTTCACCTCTGGATACTTTTTTAGAGCTACCAATCTTTTTAGAATGTTATGAGGAACAGTGTTGACGGACCAGATGAAGTGATCCCAGAAGAACAGCCTTTTGCATCCGGTTCGCGATGGAATGAGCCTGACGCTGGCAAGCCGGAATCTTGTTGAGTTGGCTAATAAATGAAGCTTTCATACCTCCAAGACAGCCGATTATGAGAACTACAAGATGGACTTTGAAGCCTTGGTAGAGCCTGCTTAGCTCGAAAAGAAGTGCTTGATATTTCGCCCGTTTTTCTTCCTCCTTTGCCGTGATATTACCATCGGCTGGTGCCGAGAATTCAATCACGTAAATGATCTTGTTCTTCAGATCTTGGAGGACAATATCAGGCTTCGTAGCACTGATACGTTGAGTGGTCGAGAATGAGAAATTCCAGTATATCTTACACTGGTCATTCTCCACAATGGACTCGAGTTCCCCCTGGGCGTATGGCAAGACGGGCAATAGATCAACACCATAGAAGTGCCTCAGATGGTAATATAACACTTTTAGAGCCGCATTGTGTCTCTCTATGTACCCGTATCGTGCATATTTTGAGCATCCACTGAGAACATGTCCAAGTGTTTCTGGCTCTTGCTTGCACGCTCGGCAGTTGGTATCGCCTACAGGTATATTCATTATGCGCTCGCGGTAAACTAAGGTGTCTATAACGCCATCTTGACAGGCAAACAGAAATCCCTCAGTCTCCGATTTTAATCCAGCAGACTTGAGAAACATGTTGGACAAACCCATCGAGAGCTCTTCTCTACGTATAATGCCGTAGAATTTACCATCAAGGGGCTTGTCAGCATGTTCTCTTAGTAGAAGCTTATGTTCTGCTTCCTGTACACGACTTTTGAGCACCAAAGGTGTTAGTGATGTTAGGCCATGTGTAGTGTCGCTGGAATCAAATGGGAGGCCAAGCTCCTCTGCGGCCCTATCTGCGGCACGATATAGAAACGCCGCAGCATTGACGACTTCATGTTGATGTACTAGTCGCATAAGAAAATCTGTGCTGTTTAGAACTGAGCAGGCTGTAGCCAGAACCGTTCTGCGATGAAGACACTCTAAGCTCAGCAAGCCTCTACCCCCTTTATCTCGAGGGAGATATATTCGAGGTACGGAAGATCTAGGATGATGACTTCGATGGATTGTCATCATCTTGCGTGTGCTTCGGTCAAGTTGCTTCAACTCATCGACGTTCCATTTTACTGCACCAAACGTGTAGAGCAGTATAGGAACGGCCAGCATATTGGTCGCCTGGATCTTATTCTTTCCAGATAATTCGGAAGCCCAAATTTTTCTGAGAATTTGGCGATACCTTTTTCCAAGGGCCGTTTTTAACGCAAGCACATCATGGGTTTCCGCTTGCGGTATTCCAAGATATGTATATGTTTCTCCAATACCAAGATGTTGAATGGTATTTCCGCCGATGAGTTGAAGATCCTGATCGTGACCCGATGATGTAGTTTCTAGTCTTCCTTGGTGTAGGTGGACGCAGGCACACTTGTCCAGTCCGAAGCTCATGCCAATCGCTTTAGAGTACCTATTTACCGCCTCCACAAGGATGTTAAGGTCCTCTTTCGAGGAAGCAAAGAGTTTAAGGTCGTCCATGTATAAAAGGTGGTTGACCTTATATTCTCTTTTGTTCGGCGGGCCACATAGGTATCCAGAGCTTTTGCCTCGGAGCACAATAGATAGAGGCAAGAGGGAGATGCAGAAAAGTATCGGACTTAGAGAGTCTCCTTGGAAGACTCCCCTCTTATATGTGATATAGCTTGTAGTCACTTGTCTTTTGTCAGATGTTATGACAAATCTTGTCCGCCACAAGAGCATAAGCTCTTTTATGCATCTCACTATTTTTGGATGCACTTCCATGCATTCAATCAGCTTAATAAGTAGCTCATGGTTCGTGTTATCGAATGCCTTACGGTAGTCAATCCAAGCCATGGACAGATTGCGTCGATACCTGATCGAGTCCTGGGTGATACACCTGTCTATTAACAGGTTCTCCCTGCAACCTGCCAGACCTCTCTTGCATCCACGTTGTTCAACTATTGCACTCCATACCGGCTCGATAGATGTTAATATCCTCTCTTTGAGGATGCCAGTGAATAGCTTGTAGCTGGTGTTTAAACAAGCTATGGGCCTGTAGTTCTTTGGACTTGACAAATCTCCGGTCTTCGGAATCAATACCGTGCGTCCTTCCACTAGCCACTGCGGGACGGGTTGTTCTCCGTTTAAGAAAGTAGTAAATATACGAGCTAGATGTTGGTGCGTAGAAGTAAACTTCTTCCACCAAAAGTTGTTGATTTTATCTGGCCCTGGCGCTGAAAAGTTCTTAGTTCTAGCGATAACTTTCTTCACTTCTTCAGCAGTAATTAGTGGACACTCTTCCTCTGGACCTTGTAACCTTTGCCTTTGGCAAAAGTTACGAAAGAGTGATATATCTGAAGCGTCTTCATTTAGCTGATAAGTATCTCCATATACTTGTTCCCAGAAGACTTGAATCTCTTCTCGACTAGGCGGATTTTTAACGGCACGTGACGTTTTATTGAACAGACGGGAAGGATGAGTAGAAAATGTGGAATTTTCCTGAATCCACTTTACTCGCCGTTCAAGGCGCTGTTTCGCTGTTGAAAGAGATCTTATTTTTTGCGTCCAGTGCTGCTTGATGGTCAACAGTTTACACTTGTTCAGCGTGTGATTTGCTTTCCTTAAGTTTCGAGCAAGTGCCCTAACTTTTGGAGTGAATTTTTTATTTAATGTTATGTAGCTAATCACGCACTGAATATTTGATGCATGCCGTCTCGCCGTTTCAATTTTGAATTGAAGCTGTGCAATACGCTCGCGAGTCTTACTCAGACGTACTGAAGTTTCGTTACTTCTACTGTCGCTAAGCAAGGACACCGCCTTCTCGTAAACAACACAGTTCAGATTCCAGAGATTAACATCTTCGGGGAGCAAATCGGGGAGAGCAGTATTAGCTTCAGCTAATTTGTCCATCCTGAGAAAGACTTTTTGGTGGATAGATCTCCTACTTCTCATGTTAGCATTATCGGTTATCTGCAAAGTTGGTCTTGCTGGAACGGGTGGAATGTTCGATGGAGGATGTTGCTCTTCTTCGTCTTGTTGATAGAGAGCTTCATATCCGTTTTTTCGCAAAAAGGATACCTGATCTCTTAAATACTGAGGCGTTTGATGAGCATATTCCGGGTGCATATTGACCCAACGGTCATGTAACCTCTGCATGAATCCTCTTCGCGCCGGTGAGCTTCTTTGCCAACAGGTAAGGATGTCTCTTCTGAGTTGGTCTGACCATTTAAATCGATGTTCTCGCGTTTGTCCGGGGCCATTGCCTGGTCGTCGCCTCGGTTCGGTCCTATTGCCACTCCCAACTGAACCATGGCCTCCATCCGAGAGAGGCCTATTGTGGGTGGCACTGCGCGATACTGGTGTCGTAACCGCATAATTCATTGCATTGGGGAGTTAGCCCAAAGCAACGTGGCTGACTGCAAGAGCCGGAGCTCTCGGGCGATGGGGTCGCCACATCCCTACGCCTCAATTATTATTATTATTATTATTATTATTAATATTAATTATTTATAAAGTGAAAATTATGCTAAATATTAAGGAAAATATTAATTTTTTTTTTTTCACAATATTTGATAGATTTTCAGAAACCTTTCAAAATTTAAAAATAATTTTGTCCTCTTCAAAAATTCTATAATATCTTTGAAATTGAATCATTCATTCAATCTACATTTTGTCTCTATATTTTTGAAATGTTCAAAATTTTAATTATTTTTTGAAATTGTTTTTGAACTTCTAAATATCTTTCAAAATTATTCGCATTTTTCTTTAAATGTTGAAATGTTTTTCAACCTTTTGGAATATACTCTTTAAATAAATTTTTCAAAATAAAAATCATTAAAAATTTTTCTAGAAATACTTAGAAATTTTTTTATCCTCTTGAAACCTTTCAAAAATCTGAAAAAGCCTATAATTTTTTTGTTCGAAATTTGCAAAAATTAATTGCAAAAATAAAAAAATAAAATTACCATAAAATATACCACATGCTCTTTTTGACGATTTTGAAAATCTGCTGAAATATTCTAACATTCTTTTAAATATTCTTTTTAAATTAATTTTTCAGAATAAAAAATCATTCTAAATTTTCCCAGGAACCTTACAAACTTATTTCAATTTTGAAAACTTTCAAAATCCTTTAAAAGCTTAAAAATTTTATATCTAAATCTTCAAATATATAAATTTTGTTTAAAATTTTTTTCAGCTGCTCAAAGGCATTATTTTTTAAATTTGTTAAAAAATTTTGAATATCTTTCAAGTGATTCCAATTTTTTTAAATCCTGCCAATTTAAAGAAATTGCTTTAAAATCTTTGAAATTCTTTTCTTCCAAAATGTACATTCTTTTTAATTTCTTGAAATTTTTTCAAATTTTGAATTATTTTTGCAATTTTTCAAAGTTTCTAAATAAAATTTTCATCAGCCTATGATCCTCAAGAAAATTTTTTTTAATTTCTTGGATACACGAATTTGTTCTAAAATTTTTAAATTGTATAATATCTTCCAAATTGAATCAAAATATTCCATAAGTTTTGGATAATCTTGAATAATTAAAAAAAAATTGTTTTTAAATCTTCCAGATTTTTTTCTCGACATAATAAAATATCCGACATTGTGAAATTACCAACTCCGCGAAATTCTCTAATTATAAAATTTCCAAAATTAAACAATTCAAATCTACATTTTGTCTCTAATTTTTTTAAATCTTCAAAATTTTTTTATTATTTTTGAAATTGTTTCTGAGTTTCTAAATATTTTTTTAAATCATTCGCATTTTTCTTAAAATTTATCAAAATTGCTACAAAATTAAACAATTGCCTTGAAATCTTGAAGAGTCTTTTTCAAAAATTTTAGAAATCTTTTTAAATTTTTAAAATCTTGTTCAATATTCTCTTAAAATAAATTTTTCAAAATAAACATCGTTTAAAATTTTTCTAGAAATCCTTAGAAAATTTTGTATCCTCTTGAAATCTTTCAACATTCTGAAAAAGCTTATAATTTTTAATCTGCAAAAATTTATGCAAAATTAAAAAAATTACCATAAAATCTACTACTTCTTTTTTCACAATTTTTAAAATCTGCTGAAATATTTTGAAATTCTTTTAAATAATCTCTTAAAATTAATTTTTCAGAATAAAAAATCATTCTAAATTTTCCCAAGAGCCTTAGAAACTTATTTTAATTTCAAAATCCTTCAAAAGCTTTACAATTTTATTTTCAAATCTTCAAATATATAATTTTTAAACTTCTAAATATCTTTTAAATGATTCCAATTTTTTTAAATCCTGCAAATTTAAAGAAATGGGTTTAAAATCATTGAAATTCCTTTTTGACAATTTTGGAAATCTTTCGAAGTGTTTTAAATTCTTTTTAATTATTCTCTTTGAATAATTTTTTTTAAATGTTTGTAATCTTGAAAAATCTACACTTCGTTTTAATTTTTTGAAATCTTTTCAAATTTCAAATTATTTTTGAAATTTTTCAAAGCTTCTAAGTAGCATTTTCATGAGGCTATGAACCTCAAAGAAATTTTTTTAGTTTTTCGGATACAAAAATTTTTTCTAAAATTTTGAAATCTTACCAAATTGAAAAAAAAATCTTAAAAATTTGAGGTAATAATTTGAAATGTTTTGGAATATTTCGCACTTTTTTCTAAGATTAATTTTTCAAAATAAAGAATGACTCAAAATTTTCAAGATATATAATCCAATTAATTTTTATAAAAAAATTATTAGAGTTTATGATTCTCAATCATATAATGAAAAAACGCATCTAAAGTTTGTTTTAGATTATCAAAATAACATTTTTAATTTAAATGTAAATCATCAAAATTGAGAAAAAAATTAATTTTAAAACTTAAGACTTGAATAATTTTTAATTGAAAAACCTAAGCCATTCATAATTTTCATGTTATTATTTTTTTTTATCGTTAAAAGCAAATTAAAGTTCTTGAGAAATAATAATAATAATTATTCACTATAAGTATAATCCAAATAATTTTTATAAATAATTATTAGAGTCAATTAATTTTAATCCTACTATAAAAAATACATAATTATAAAGTTCGCTTTATATTATCAAATAAAAAAGTTATTTTTTTGATACTATTTTTTTGATTTTATAAATAAATAATAATACATAATAATATCAATACTAAAGAAATAAATACTGCAGTTAGAATAAATAAAAGTATATTCACACAAGTTATTTATTTTGTTAAACCAAATAATGTAAATCATTAACACAAATAAATGTTCTTCACTTTGAATATATTTTGTTTAAATATTTTAGAATATTTTTTAATTCCAAAGATATATTTTTTTTCAATGAAATATTTCTTTTATTTACGTGAAAAATGTAACCAAGAAAATTTGTTTAATTCAAAAAAAATTTCTATGACTATATTGCAATGGACAAGTTTCTTTGATTCAAATACATTTTTTTTGAATCGAAGAAGCATTTTTCTGGAAATCGGAAGTTCTGTGGTTCGATTCCCAGCGGAGCGACAGGAAAATATTTTTTTTCAGAAAAAAATTATTCAAAAATAATTTTAAATTCATACAAAATTTGTGTGTTATTCTCTTAAGATAATACAGATTCCTTGAAAAATTAGATTTACCACCTGGCAAAATAATGCGTGTATTTTCTGAAAAAAGTTTCTTCTCTCCATCTCTCTAGCAGCTTATTGGCAAAGCACCCGACCGGCAATCGGAAGTTCTGTGGTTCGATTTCCAGCGGAGCAAAAGAAGAAGATCTTTTTTCAGAAAAAAATTAATAAAAAATAATTTTTAATTCATATCTTCATTTACTCTGAAAAGAAGTTGCAATTTTTTCTGTTATTCTCTGACGATAATACAGATTCCTTCAAAGATTTGATTTACCACCTGGCAAAATAATGCGTGTATTTTCTGAAAAAGTTTCTTTTCTCGATCTCTCTAGTAGCTTAATGGGAAAGCACCTGACCGGAAATCAGTAGCTTTGTGGTTCGATTTCCAGCGGAGCAAAAGGAAAAGATTTTTTTTCAGAAAAAAATAATTTTAAATTCATATCTCCATCTAGTCTGAAAAGACGTTACAAATTTTCTGTTATTCTCTTACGATAATACAGATTCCTTGAAAAATTTGATTTACAGCCTGAAAAAATAATGCATGTATTTTCTGAAAAAAGTTTCTTCTCTCGATCTCTCTAGTAGCTTAATGGGAAAGAACTCGATCAGCATTCGGAAGGTCTGCGGTTCGATTCCCAGCGGAGCGAAAGAAGAAGATCTTTTTTCAGAAAAAAAAATTAATTAAAAATAATTTTTAATTCATATCTGCATTTACTCTGAAAAGAAGTTAATTTGTTTTCTGTTATACTCTGACGATAATACAGATTCCTTGAAAAATTTCATTTACCACCTGGCAAAATAATGCGTGTATTTTCTGAAAAAAGTTTCTTCTCTCGATCTCTCTAGTAGCTTAATGGCAGAGCACCCGACCGGCAATCGGAAGTTCTGTGGTTCGATTCCCAGCGGAGCGAAACGAGATCTTTTTACAGAAAAAAATTAATTAAAAATCATTTTTAAATAATATCTCCATCTAGTCTGAAAAGACGTTAAAAATTTTTCTGTTATTCTCTGACGATAATACATATTCCTTGAAAGATTTAATTGTCATCACAATTAAAGAGTTCAGATTTTATCCTGTAATTAAATATCTTAAGCTGGGTCGTGAAATTCGGTGTTTCGCGATAATACTCGAGTGAAATTAACAGATTGTATCCACGTCCTGAAGATTGGGAAGCAAAGACTCGGTTACAGGGCTTAGAGTACCTCGAGAGCCTTTTTGGTTGTGAAGATTAGGTCGAGGACGTTCAGAATTTCATGCCGGATAACCAGTACGGTCCTGGAATTCAGATAGTTAATAGCCAAGCAAGATCAAAAATTAGTTCTGTCTTTAGCAACAATTTTCATTATTAATTGCACCAGCCGTAAATGCATCTTTTTTTCAAATATTAAAAATATGAACAATTTGAAAATCAATAATCCATAAATGAATAATTAAACAATTTAAGCTGATTTTATAAAGAAAATGTGATAGAATATTGGTTGTAATCCTTCGAATCCGAAATAATCCACTTTTAATCCACTTATAATAATGGATAACCCATAGTAATTGACTTGTATTAATGGATGATCCACTTGTAATCCACTTGTGATAATGGATGATCCACTTGTAATCGACTTGTGATAATGGATAACCCGTATTGATCCACTTCTAATAATGGATAACACATAGTAATCCACTTGTAATAATGGATAAACCATAGTAATCCACTTGTAATACTGGATAACCCATAGTAATCCACTTGTAATAATGGATAACAC
>CAKNYM010050079.1:64897-77062 GCA_932195095.1 Andricus curvator
CATAGTAATCCACTTGTAATAATGGATAACCCATAGTAATCCACTTGTGATAATGGATAACTCATATTCATCCACTTGTAATAATAGATGATTCACTTGTAATCCACTTGTAATAGTGGATAACCCATAGTAATCCACTTTTCATAATGGATAACCCATAGTAATCCACTTGTCATAATGGATAACCCATAGTAATCCACTTGTCATAATGGATAATCCACTTTTTATGATGGATAACCCATAGTAGTCCACTTGTAATAATGGATAAACGACTTGTCATCCACTTGTAATAATGAATAACCCATAATAATCCACTTGTAATAATGGATTACCCATAGTAATCCACTTGTTATAATGGATTACCCATAGTAATCCAATTGTAATGATGGATAACCCATATTAGTCCACTTGTAATAAAGGATAATCTACTTGTAATCCTACAAGTGGATTACAAGTAGATTATCCTTTATTACAAGTGGACTAATTTGGGTTATCCATTATTACAATTGGATTACTATGGGTAATCCATTATTACAAGTGGATCCACTTATAATAATGGATAACACATAGTAATCCACATGTAATAATGGATAACCCATAGTAATCCACTTGTAATACTGGATAACCCATAGTAATCCACTTGTGATAATGGATAACACGTAGTAATCTACTTGTAATAATGGATAACCCATAGTAATCCACTTGTAATAATGGATAACCGTTAGGAATCCACTTGTAATAATGTACGATCCACTTGTAATCCACTTGTAATATGGATAACCCATATTAATTAACTTGTAATAATGGATAACCCATAGTAATCCACTTGTAATAATGGATAAACGACTTGTCATCCACTTGTAATAATGGATAACCCATAACAATCCACTTGTAATAATGGATTAACCACAGTAATACACTTGTAATAATGGATAACCCATAGTAGTTCACTTGTAATAAAGGATAATCGACTTGTAATCCACTTGTAATAATGGATAAGCCATAATAATCCACTTGTAA
Source organism: Andricus curvator (assembly GCA_932195095.1). Taxonomy (NCBI): domain Eukaryota; kingdom Metazoa; phylum Arthropoda; class Insecta; order Hymenoptera; family Cynipidae; genus Andricus; species Andricus curvator. The sequence continues at coordinate 65,918 of CAKNYM010050079.1, forward strand.
TAATGGATAAGCCATAATAATCCACTTGTAATAATGGATTACCCATAGTAATCCACTTGTAATAATGGATAAACCATAGTAGTTCACTTGTAATAGAGGATAATCGACTTGTAATCCACTTTTAATAATGGATAAGCCATAATAATCCACTTATCATAATGAATTACCCATAGTAATCCACTTTTAATAATGCATAACACATAGTAATCCACTTGTAATCATGGATAACCCATAGTAATCCACTTGTAATAATGGATAATCCATAATAATCCACTTGTAATAATGAATAACCCATGGTAATCTACTTGTAATAATGAATAACCCTTAGTAATCCACTTGCAACCTTTTGTAATCCAATAAGTCCACGGTAATCCTTTTGTAATGCGAAACATTCAACTTGTTATCTACTTGCCATTATAGACAATTCACTTTTAATCCTGGGTAACCCCCTTGTAATCTAAAATAATCTACCTGTAATCCACTAGAAACGCGCAGTAATACAAGAAATTCAGCGTCATCATAGGTAATCCACTTTTAATACTAGGAAATCCTCTTGTAGTACTAGGTGATCCACCTGTAATCCTTGGTTATAAATTTCTAATAATTAATAATACAATTGTAATCCCAGACTATCCAATTGTAATCCTGGGTAATCATAGATAATCAGCTTGCAATCCGCGTTAATCCTAGGCAACGTCATATAATCTTTGTAATCCTAGGTAATCCACTTGTAATGCAAAATAATCCACTTCCAATCCGAAACAATTCACTTGCGATCCACTTATAGTTCTAGACAATCCACTTTCAATCGTAGGCAACCCCTTCGTAATCAAAAATAGTTTACTTGCAATCCACTTGTAATACTGGGTAACCCATAGTAATCTATCGTAACCTATATCAATCCAACAAATCCACGGTAATCCACTTGTAATGCGAAACATTTCACTTGTAATCCACATGTAATTCTAGAAAATTCACTTTTAATCCTAAGTAACCCCTTGTAATCTGAGATAATTTACTTTTAATCCACTTAAAACCCGTAATCCACCTGTTATCCTAAGCAATCCACTTATAACCCTAGATAATACATTTTTAATCCTTGATAATCCAATTGTGATCCTAAACAATCCAATCGCCATCCTGGGCAACATAGGTAATGGCCTTGTAATGCGACTTAATCCTAGGAAATATAGTATAATCTTTGTAATCCACGGTAATCCATATGTAATCAACTTGTAATAATGAGTAACCCACAGTAATCCACTTGTTACCAGTAGCAATCCAATAAATTCAGGGAAATTATAGGCAATACACTTGTAATCCTAGGTAATCTGATTCTGATCGTTGGTAATCCAATTGTAATCCTCGGCAATCCACATTCGATCCTAGGCAATCCGCTCATAATACTATACAATATAATTTAATCGTTTTAATCCTAGGTAATTCACTTGTAATGCGAAACAATCCACTTGTGACTATAGACAATTCACTTCCAATCCTAGATGAACCCCTTGTAATTTGAAATAATATAATTGTAATCCACTTGTAAAACTTAATAATCCACAACAATCCACTTGAAACCCGCAGTTATCTAGGAAATCCAGCGTAATCCGCTAGTAATCCACTTGTGATCCTGGGTAAACCCCATGTAATTCTGGGTAATCCCATTGAATTCCTCTGTAAACCTCTTTTAATCCTAGGCAATGCACATGTAATCCTAGGTAATCTTGTAGCCACATTTAGTTTTAGGTAATACACTTATAACTCGATGTAATCCGCTTGTAATTCTAGGTAATCTACTTGCAATCTCAGGTGGTCCAATTTTAATCATTGGTAATCCAATTGCAATTCTGACAATCTTTGAGAATTCAATTGTAATCCTTGGTAATCCATTTATAGTCAGCAGTTCTCCACTTGTAAATATAGGTAAATCACATCTGTTTCTAGGTAATCCACTTGTAATCCACTATAATCGACCTTTAATCTCGAGCAATCGACTTGTAATACGTTTAATCCACTTGTAATCTTACTCAATGCACTTGCGATCCCTGGTTATCCAGTTTAAATAGTACATAACCTACTTGTAATCTACACGTAATCTGTTGTAATCCACTTGTAACGTTGGGTAATCTACATGTAAGCCTATGTAATTCGTTTGTAATCTGTTTGTAATTCTATTTAATCCACTTGTAGTCTACATTTCTCTGCTTGTAATCGTAGGTGATTCACTCGTAATCTTCGTTAATCTTGTAACCTAGAGTAATCATATTATGTAATGCACTTGTGACGCTGAGTAATCCTTGGTAGTTAACTTGTGATCCGCGGTAATTCACTTAAAATCCGCAGTAATCATAGAGTACAGTTCCACCAATTAAGCTTTGGCAGCGTGGCGTCGCTTATACGTGAGTGGCGCGGCCTATCTTACGCCTTGGAGGTGGAGGGGATACACAGGAGTAAGCGAGGTGTCCGAGAGTGGTATCCGCCTTCTCTTTCCAACCTATGTATCCCCTCCACCTCTAAGCCACTGGATACGCCGCGCCACTCACGTATAAGCGACGCCACGCCGCCGAAGCTTGATCGGTGGAACTGTACTCATATGCGCACAACACTGGTCGTGACTAGAGACGTGGTTTAATGGGCTCCGGTATTTTTGCCTAACAGTTTTTATATACGGTCGAATTTTGTATAAATTTTTTGTTTCAAATGAACTAGTAGCAGTTGTGTTTCGGATTTTCTGAATGGTGTGAATGGTTTCTGTCAGAAAACCGAAATTTGTGAACTTTTTGTCCGCGTGAGTCTGCAGTGGTGCAATTACGAGGGGGACCCCTGGACTATTATCATGCGGAAAATGTAGCATTTTAGTGCACAGTGGATGCGTCAAGGAAGGCGATAAGTTAAAAAAGGTTCAAGGAAGTGGTTTCGCGGTGCGTGCTCAACTTTGGCGTCAAACGAAATCGCTCGACGAGAAAGAAAAATTTCTTCTACATTAGAGACAACGGAGACTGCTACCGATTACGCCAACAGGCGAGGGTCGCCCACAGCAACTCTGGAGACCGGGGTCAATGAGGCCATAATAAAATCGGTAACAGAAGTGCAAGGGGCGTCACATAAGCATATGACTGCTTCATTTGAAAAGTTTCAGAGTATATCAGATACTTCAATTAATAGCATGAAGGATAACATCATTCAACACTCTCGACGCATAACTACGGTTGAAACGACTGTTGCAGCTGATGTGACGGAAATTCAAGAGCTTCAAGAAGTGACAAAGAAAGTTTCAGTTACTGAAAATAAATTGACTTCCCAGGTGGCGCACTTGGGGAGCAAATGCAACTTCATCGAGCAGGCTTCTCTAGCTAATGTTCTAGAAATTCATGGTTTACCTTTCAAACAGGGGGAGGACCTTCCAGCTGTTATGAATGAAACTGCGGCCGCTTTGGAGGTCCCTTACTCCAAAGAGGGTCTTACTTCTATTTTTAGAACACGACCCTATGAATTGAATGCTTCATGTTAGTCCCGACCTCCGATCATAATTTCAAAATTTAGTCAACAAGAGACTTGTTTTCGTCTTATTGAGAAACGTAAGAAGAAGCGAGATTTTTCTACAAAAAATATTGGCTGGCCTAGTGAGGAGGAATGCATCCTTTACATTAGAGAAACCTTAACCAAATACAATGGTCTTATATATAAGGAGGCATTCAACTTGAAAAGAGCTAAGAAAATAAAGTTCCTATGGATCTCTGGTGGCAAAATATTCTGCCCTAAGGAGGAAGATGCGCAGAGAATTATACTTCCTCATCTTCAGGATCTTGATGGATTTCGCTAGCAATCACTGTATGCACGTAGGATTGACTTTCAGAACAATATCGTCATTCTAAGTAAATATCATTGTTTTAAAGAACTTTATTTTAGTTTATTACTACTCGTTTTTGGATTCTACCTTTTTCTGTTTATTCCTACTTATGCGTAATCTGTTTGGCATATTTTGGTTAGTGGTGAATCCAATTGCTACATGGAGGTTCTTACTAAAATTTACTATTGGATCATGCGGAATGAAATGTTTCATTTATTATAAAAAGGTATATTTCGTTTATGCGTGTATCTTTTATTTTATTTCATCTTTGAAAATTTACGGTATGGCTTCTCACAATACATGTTCTACAGATTTTTGGTTTCTATATGTCTTCTTTCGAGTAGTCCGGTTTGTTTTGGTTATTAACTTCTACCTTAACTCTATACTTTACTACGAGCTTTGTCTTCTGAAAAATAATAACATATATCGCGATTTGAACTGTTCATTTATCTCATGGACAAGTTAAGATTTTGCCACGTTTATGCTCAGTCTCTCTTACTGGAGATTTGAACACAAATTTGAATTCGAATACTAATCGGACTAAACATTTGAAATCTGTAATTTACTCCGCGGGACTTTCTACAGTGCCGCATGATTCCACTCATCACTCTAATTTTGCTAGTACGTACATAGACTTAATTATTGTAGATGACCTTGACAAAGTACTATGCTATTCACAGCATGCGATTCTGTTCGTATCTTATCATGATCTTATCAACATTGAGTACCAAATGTCCAGTAATCTCCCACCTAAACCTACTCCTACACTGACTCCAAATCTCACACTAATCAATGAACAAGAGTTTCAGGATCAATTGATATCATATGATTGGGCGAATTTATCCTAGGTTCGTGACGTGAATACAAAGGTAAACGGTCTCATCACCATTTTGACTCATGCATTTAACGAATTCGCGCCTTTATATGTACCACATTCTCGAAGGGAAACGGCCCCATGGATTGCTACAGAAATAAGAGAATTGATGAGAAAAAGGGACACGAAACGTAGATTAGCAAGAAGAACCAGGAATAGTAGTATACAAGTGGAATTTCGCAAACTTCGGAATCTTGTTTAGACGAAAATTAGGGACTCTCACAACCAATTTAACTTTAACGCAAACAGGAATAAAAACAAAAAAGAAAACATTTTTCATCTTCTCAGGCGCTCGCATTTAATTCCACCTAAACAGCAATACTCTGATCAAAATTTCTCTGCTAGTGAATTTCTGACTACATCCATGTTGAAACCTATTGCGACACAACTTCCAACTGCCTCTTCCAATTTACCTCTGCAAACATTTTATGAACATGATTTCTTCTTTTTTGACATTACTCCTGAGACTTTCCTTAAGGAAGTAATGAAAGTTGATTCTAATGCGATCAGTATGGATGGAATGTCAATAAAAATGATCCGGTTAGCTCTTCCAGTTATCTTCCCAGTATTATTGGAGATTTATAATGCATCTTTACAAAGTGGTTTTTTTCCAAATATATGGAAAAAGGCACTAATAAAACCAATACCGAAAATCACCAGTCCTACTTCCACTAAAGACTTCCGGCCAATTTCTATCCTTAATGCGTTATCAAAGCCACTTGAACGGATTGGCCCCAGACAACTAACAAATTTTCTAGATACTAATAAATTATTAGACCCTATGCAATCTGCTTCAGAGCCAAACATAGTACACTTACAGCGTCCCTCAAAATCACTACTGATGTTAAGCTGGCGATCGATAAAAAAGAGATTACGGTTGTGGTACTTTTATATTTTTCTAAGGCTTTTGACACAGTGAACCACAATTTACTTTTACAAAAACTCAAATCTTTCAAAATGTCCAATCCAGTAATAAAGTGGTTTGCCTCCTATTTAAGTAATCGTTCACAAAGCGTGAAGACTAGTAATGCTGATACGTATGTCTGAATGGGTGTAAGTTAAGAGTGGACTTCCGCAGGGGTCCACACTTGCACCTACGCTTTTTAACTTGTATACCTCTGATTTTGGAAGCGATCTAAAATTTTGAAAGTATCTTAAATACGCCGATGACTTCAAATTGTACCTTTGGGATGAAAATAACGGTCTTGCTTCAAATCCAGCTAAAACTAACGCTTTTATTATTGGGCCTTCAAGTTCTCCCTCTGTGGATGCACTCGCTGCCCTCCCTCCTTTGAGGGTTGGTAATGTTACTATTGTTTTTCAAGAATCGGTCAAGGATTAAGGATACTTGCTCAACCGTACTGTCTTGGAGAGAGCATGTAATGGTTATTTCTCGGAACACCTGCAGAATTCTACAGCAATTAAATAAAAACAAAGAGTCCTTACCTACCTCAACTAGGATTGTACTAGTTAAGAGTTTAACTTTTCCGTTCTTTGATTACGGATTTATTGCTTATGATGATGGAGAGAACTGGCTTCTTGCCCGTGGCCAAAAGAAGAAAATTTTTATGGGCGATTTGCTCTTTACAATATCTAGAAATGAAGCTCCTCAGTATTTACGTGAATATTTTACTTTTGATAATAAAAAACTTCCCAATCATGCCAGATTCCGTGAGAGGAACTTAGCTTCAAAAATACCAAAGCACAGGACATAAACTCCAAAGATTGTTTATGTTTAGAGGGGCACGTCTATGGAATAGAAAACCACTAGCTATCAGGAAAGCACCCTCTTATCATCATTTTAAAATCGAATTTTTAAAGTATTTATTCAATGATTCAAATAATTTAATCGAAATTACCCATTGGTAATAAATTTAGTATTATGTTGACCTCTTAGTACTAATGTAGTTTCTGATATTATTTAACACATATCGTATAATACAACACTACTATGTAGTTCATCCTATAACATTTTGATTCAAACGGCCTATGTTTAATATTAAATGATAGTATTAATTTACTGTGAAATACACATATTCAGTTACTGTGCCACTTTTAAAAATGGTATAACTCTCAAATCAACTGGTTTGTATAATTTTTAAGCAATATTTCCATGAATTCAAAATCTCACAAGTTAATGTTTCAATCTATATTTAATTGTCCAGAAAATTTGCAGGTTCCTCAAAACAACTCGATCATATAACTTTTAAGTCCAATATAAAAAATTGTAAGCAGTCGGAATAATTTGAAACATCAAATTCACCTAAATATAAACTCCTGAATATTTTGAGTCCTTCGGAAGGATTTGCTTGAAGACGACGGAATCCTAAATTTTTGAGGCACTCAAATGATAGAAAATATACAAAAAAAATAGCTAAAGGTATTAATTTTTGCTGTTGAAGTTATTTAAATTGATTCTTGAAACATAATTTTAATCAAAGACTCTGTATTACGACGCCGATAGCAAGTGCTATAGGGGCAGCATTTAGACTTGACCAAAATTTTGAAAATCTTATACATTTGGTAGATTTCTAATTAAACTTAGTACGAGGGGATTTTCTGGGCGCACAACACGAATCAGGGGTCAAAATTTAAAAATTTAACTGAAATTTAAAAAATTTTATTAGTTTGGTAGATATCCATGAGATTCGGTACGAGGGGTTTTCGGGTCACCTAACAGGAATTTGGGGTAAAAATTGAACAATTAAAAAAAACGGCTTGAATTTTGAAAATTTTATTAAATTACTGGGTGTTCATGAAACTTAGCACAAGCGGAGTTTTCGGATCACAGAAAAGGAATTTAGAGTCCATGTTCAAAAACTAAAACATTTAACTGAAATTTTGTAAATGTAGTCAAATTTTTAGGTTAAAATTTAAGAATTTTAAATTAGATTAAAGTAAAGTTCAAAATCCTATTCAAAGTCCAATATTTTAGTTAATGTTTCGAATTCCTGAAAATAAAAACAAGAATCCAACAAACAAATTTGGACAACCACCACGAAATGCTCCTATTGTAATTTAAAAAAAAAACACTTTTTCTTAAAAAAAAAAAAATTTTCAGACAAAAATAAAAATGAGGAAACAAAAATGAAAGGGCAACCAACTAAATCCCCTTCCTTCTTTTTTTTATTTCCTCCGTCTTTTTTATTTTTATTATTATCAACTCACAACAAAAAAACATTCATAATATTTACCAACGTTTCGGTGCTAAAAGAAAATTTCAAATTAGATTAAAATCAATTTTAAAATCCAATTTATTGTCCAATACTCAAGTTGATGTATAGAATTCCTGAAAATAAAAACAAGAATCCAACGACTAATTTTGGACAACCACCATAAAATACTCCTATTGTAATTAAAAAAAAAAAAAATCGTAAAAAAAAAAATTTGTTTCTTTGGACAAAAATAAAAAAGAGGAAAGAAAAATGAGAAGATAACCAACCAAATGTTACAAATCAAATTTTTAAAGCAATCTGTATTATTATTAGAGAATAACAGAAATTGTTAAAGTCTTTTTAGACTAGATGAAGCTATGAATTGAAAATTATTTTAATTAATTTTTTTCTGAAAAAAAGATCTTCTCCTTTCGCTCTGCTGGGATTCGAACCACAGAACTTCTGATTTCCGGTCAGGTGCTTTTCCCATTAAGCTACTAGAGAGATCAAGAGAAGAAAATGTATTTCAGAAAATTTTCAGAAAATCTCAGAGGAGCGAAAGGAGAAGATCTTTTTTTCAGAAAAAAAATTAATTAAAATAATTTTTAATTTATATCTCCATCTAGTCTGAAAAGACGTTAAAAATTTCTGTTATTCTCTCCTGAATATTAAAAACAAATTATTATTATACTCAATACTAAGGTGTATATTTTTTTTGTGTTTCAGGTACGTACGACTCATACAGTGGATTATTTTCTATTTCAAAAAAGAATTTGATGATCATATTGGTATGTAAATGATGGTATTGGACAATTTTCATCCCCTTAAATCAATATTTTTCATTTTGACAAAGTTTTTTCAATCGAATTCAATTGAAATAATAATATGTCAATTAGAATATTAACATGATAAATACTGATTTAATTCTAAGCATAAAAATAGAACAAAAATTTGTTCGAATTATTGTTCAAATTCACGGACTTTATAAACAAATTTAAGAATTGATTTATTATGTGTTTAGTATTATTTATTTAATTTAATATTCGATAGTGATAATTAATATACTCAAGAAGATCCAGTAATGATTATTTTCTGAAATATTTCCAAATTAAAATGTTATTCAAATTCCTAAAAACTTGTACCATTAGGAAATTACTTTTCCTCATTTATCAAGTTACTTTCACAATAAATGAAAAACATATATTTAATTTTACATTTAAATAGTACCTATTTTATTAACTAAGATATTATTTACAAGAAATTTACAAGTATTATGTAATGCTTCAGAGAGAAAAAAGTAGTTATAATTATTATAATAATTAATAATAAATAACAATAATTTTTTTTTCTTATTTCCGAAAATTTAAAAATCCCAAATAATGAAATTCCCCACAGTTTACAATATAACTAATTTTTAAATATCGGACACTATAAAATTTCCGACACAAAAAAAATTTTCGAATTATAAAATTCCCGAAACTCAAAAAATTAAAAATCTGGTTTAGTAATAAATAAATTATAAAATAATAAAGTATGTTTCTTGAATAAAAATATTTTATTTATTATTTGGCACTGAATAGTTTTTTCCGTAACGTTAGGCCTAACTGAACTGGAATTTGCAATTATTTCGAATCTGAAAAATTTAATTTCTAATTTTTTTCTCAATTGGAAGAACAAATTGTTTTAAAAAATTTTTTCATTAATATTTTTATTGAGTTGAAGAGAGTCAGATTCTTTTTTCAAATGTTTTTTTCAGCAGAAAAGGATGAATTTTGTATTTTTTAACATTTTTTTCGATTCGAAGAGGATTTTTCAAAAAACAAGATTAATTTTTTATCCCAAATTTTTGAATCCCAAGACAAAAATATGAATTTTCAACTCAAAAATATGTATTTTAAACAAAAAAGGTAATTTACGACTTAATAATTGAATTTTAAACTGGAATTATAAATCTTGAATCAACTAAAAAAAATTAATTGTTTACGAAGAAGTTCAACTTTGAACGAAGTAGTTGATCTTTAGCAAAAAAACAAAAAATAAATGAATTCTGGATGAAACATTTAATAGTTAATATTGAAAAAAAAACAGATTAATTTTCAACCAAGCTATTAAATTTTTGAAAAAAAATGATAAATTTTCGATCTAGAAGAGAAATTCCCAACCAGAAAAGATCATTTTAAAATATAAATTTTCAGCAAAAAATAAAATAGATAAATATTTAGTGAAGAAAATTAATTCTCAACCGAAAAAAAAAAAATTTAACCAAAACTGTTGAATTCTCAATGAAGGGGATCAATTTTCAACTAAAATGATAAATCATAAACAAAAAATAGAATTTTAAAGAAAATTATTAATTTTTCACCAAATAGTGGAACTTTCAACCAAAAAGTTGATTTTTTAACTAAGAATATTCATTTTCCACAAAAGAAGATGAATTATCAGCAAAATACATGAATTTTCAACAAAGGGCTTAAATTTTCAACTGAAAAGAGACGGTTTCAATCAAAAATAGAATATTCAAATTTTTATTTCAAAAAATTGCTTTACAACAAGAAATAAACAAATTCTCAACTAAATAGTTAAATTCTTACCCAAAAAAAACTGTTTTTTTACCAAGCTGTTGAATTTTCAACAAAAAAGGATGAATTTTCGATCTAGAAGATAAATTTTTTACCAAAAAATACAAATTTGCAACCAGAAAAGAGTAATTTTCAATTTAAAATATAAATTTTCAACAAAAAATAAAATAGATAAATTTTTAGTGAAGAAAATTAATTCTCAACCGAAAAAAACAACAAATTTTACCCAAAACTGTTGAATTCTCAATGAAGGGGATTAATTTTCAACTAAAATGATAAATCATCAACAAAAAATAGAATTTTCAAGAAAAGCATTAATTTTTCACTAAATAGTGCAATTTTCAACCAAAAATAAAATAGATAAATTTTTAAGAAAAAAATTGATTCTCAACAGAAAAAAAAGAAACAAATTCTGACAAAAACTGTTCAATTCTCAATGAAGGGGATCAATTTTCAACTACAATGATAAATCATCAACAAAAAATAGAATTTTCAAGAAAAGCATTATTTTTTCACTAAATAGTGGATTTTCAACAAAAAATTTGATTTTCTAAGTAAGAATATTCATTTTCCACAAAATAAGATGAATTATCAACAAAATACATAAATTTCCAACAAAGGGCTTAAATTTTCAACTGAAAAGATAAGGTTCCAACCAAAAATAGAATATTCAAATTTTTATTT